>PVHY01015355.1:0-36161 GCA_004024945.1 Uropsilus gracilis
GAACTAGGTAGGCTTCATGTCCCTTCCCAGCCTCAAACTCCTTATCCACCAGAGAGGGATGCCACCTCTTGGTCTGCAGTACAAGCATGTGACAAATTTCATTTTCCTACTCACTTTCTCCTCTAGGTTGGAGAAGTCAATGACCAATGGCACAGAATGGTGGGAATGGGACCTGAGTCCAGTTTTTCTGTCTCTATCCAGAATAATACTAAGGCAAGTTGAATTGTGCCTGCCTCCTGGGAGAGGCTGAACCTGTGAATATGACCTTTTCCAGAGCAATGGGTGAGGCTCACTCTGAGAAAACCACCTTTGTGATTGTGGTGTTTTCCCTGTCAGGTAAGTATTGATCTTATTTGGAAATCAGGAAATCAACTCAAATTAAGAGGAAGTCACACCGGGGCAGGAGACCCAGGACCAAGGTCTTCATAAAAGAAAGGAGAAGGCAATTTCATTGCAGAGACACACAAAGAAAAACCATGTCGAGACAGAGCAAAGATGTAAGTGATTCAGCCACAAGCCAAGGAGAGCTGGGAGCTAGCAGAGGCCAGGAAGAGGCCAACTGTCAACAACTTGAGCTCAGATTTCAGCATTTAGGACTATGGAGAATAAGTTTCTTCTCTTTCTGCTGTTTTACCCAATTTGTTTGACAGCTGTAGGAAACTCATCTCAGAGGGGGACTGCTGACCCTCCCGTGTGACCAGCCCCATTCCATCTCAGCCTCTGCTCTCCTGCTAACCTCTATCTGTACCTGGTTCTCCCGAAAATAAAATGTCTTACAGCAAATCTTGCTTTTTAGTTTTCAGAGTACCAGTAATCTCCAAGTTTTCCCTCAATCTACACAGGCAGCTTGAGAGTGTTAAGTTTTAATGACCCCATTTTATAGATATGGGAATCGAGGACCAGTGAGATTAAATCCATTATCCTTCCATCTCAAGACAAAAAAGCAAAATCAAGACTGAATACAAATAATCTAACTCTTAAGCAAGGGTTTTTTTCCCTTTAAACTACCTTACTGTGGAGTATGAATGCAAAGACACAGAAATGCACCAAACAGGAAGGTGTCACTCAGGAAAGGTAGCACCCACACAACCACCAGTGAGGTCAAGGACCAGAACTCTGCCCACATCCCAGCACCCCTGCCAGTCACCCTCCCAAGGCAACCACTGTCCTTTGGCAAAAAGCCCAGGCTCTTTTCTGCAGCCTCTGCTTCCATCTTGATTGTTGAGTCATTAAGACTCAACAGAGGCTATGCTAAAAAAGCAAAAAGCCTGCGTAGGAGGAAATCCCCCTAGGCTTTGCCCCCAAAGAGTCAGGATTTCCCTGAAGCAACAAGGTTCTTCCCCGTCTTTTTCTTTGGAAAGAAAAAAAAAAGAATTCCCAACTGGTTTTGGCATTTTCAGAACCATAAAAACTGGGAGTGGCTGCCACTTTTCTGAGGCAGTCAAACCGCAGATTTTTCACAAGATGGGAGGGAGGAGTGGAGGAGACAGCAGGATGGGCCCCAGGGCTGGGACTGAGGATGGGTTAGAGAAACAAAACAATAATTACCAGTCCCTCAGGACAGTGTGTCTAGCAGTTCTCCTCATCCCCTCCCCCCTCCCTGCTCTCAGACACGTCCTTGCTCAACAGCTGTGTCAGCCAAATGCACAGATTTTAAACTCATCTCCTGGGTATGCCTTCTCAAATCCTCCCTCCAAGTCTGTGACCCCTCTCTTCTCCAGGAGCCTGTGCTCCAGCCCTTGGAATCACTGGACAGGGCAGGAGCAGGGGGGCAAGGACTGGGTGGAAAGCCCCGGTCGAGTCTTATCCGTCACTCCCTGGACTTCTGGAAAGTCACTTCACTCCTTTGGCTGCAAATCCAGCCAATAAAGCCAGGACCACAGTGGGTCCCTCTGGGATAGTGCTGAGTTGACACTGATGCAGACACAAGATGCTCAATGAGGCGCCCATGAGAAGAGACGAAGTGACCAGATCCACATGAGGGGGACAAGCCCTGGGCCGTCCCAAGGGGAACTCGGGGCAGCTATTTCTGCACAGGTAGGATAGCAAAGGACAACAGGAGCTCAGAGGAAGTAAGAGTCCTGCCAGCTGTGAGTTACAATCAGCACATCCTCCTGCTGCACCTGCAGGGAGGCCTTGGGAGTTTGTACGACAGCACGGAGGTGGGAGAGCAGAGGGAGAGGTCTCTCTGTAAGTCCTCTTTCCTCTCTCTTCAGGGCAGGTTCTTGAGCCAGTGGCGGAATTCATGCTACTGGGGTTGTTTTCTGAGGGTAAATCTATAGGCTGAAATCTGTCCCAACAAGATTGGCTTTATGGATTAGAAACTGGACGCCCTCAATTAGTTCTGATCCTTATGGAGTGCTACTTACTCTGCTACATGTGGAGTGCTTGGACAAGTCATTTCCCCTCTGAGCCTCTGTGTTGGCATATGATTACAACAACATAATAAGCTGGGTGTTTAATCTGCATTCTGTCTAATATGTGCCTTGTCTACCTTACTAGGGTGTTACGAGGGTCAAATAAAAAAGATGCTTCCTGAAAAAATTAAATGTAGAATTTCCATATGCAGAATAGGCATGTCTACAGAGACAGAAAGCAGATTCAATGTTGTCAGGGAATGCAGGCGGGGACAATAGTGGGTGACAGCTGAGTGGTAAGGTGTTCTTCTGGAGTAACAAAAATCTTGGAACAAGAGTAAGGTGGAGGCTGTACAACAGTTTGTGAATGCACACTAGGACACCGACATGCACCCTTTAAAATGGCTAATTGTAATTAGAGAAGTTTCACGTAGTGATACATCAGTAACTGGCACTGGGTGTACCTCATCATTAGTTAGTTTACTTCCCTGAAAGGAGAAGAGTTAAGGTGGCATTTGCTGACTCTCCTCCCAGGCACACTACACTCCTCAGCACATGTGACTGGATTCAGCCTCCCAGGTTGGATGCTCAGGCAGGTACTCTCCAGGCATAAGAGATTCCCCCACCCCTGTGCATGGGCCAGGGTACAACAGAGTGTAACCAGCTCCACTACAGGGGGCCCTCTGCATCCAACACGACCCAGCACAAGCCTGCTTTGATGGCCATCCCTGGTACAGCCAGGTTTGGGTGTCGAAAAACCACAGTGGTTTTGGAGTCATGTGCATCAGGTCTAACCCCAGCATGGCATTCAGATACAGGCGAATTTGCCTGCCCACTCTGCTGCAGGCCCTTTGCCCACATGCAACCACCAGGCCTCAGTGCAGGCTGGGTTTTGCACTGGTGGGGTTTTAGTTTTAAAGCTCATGGGGGTTTTGTAGAGAGATCAATCAGATTTGAGTTCTCACAGGCACCAGTCATGTCTTGGAAACTGTGGCAGTTTTAAAAAGGGACCGATCCCGTTTAAAAGGAGGCCTTCCCTGAAGGGAGGATGGGCCGGAACAGCATTTGTCCTTCACTGACATCTACCTCTCATTGTACACTCATCCACTGAGACCCTCTTCCATCGGGAAGCCACATCCTTTCCCTGCCTGAAACCCACTGCCTGACCACTTATGCTACCAGTTCTGCTTGCACTTTGCCTGCTGACCGGTGCCTCTGGCCCAGGCCCAGCATCTCTGAATGTACACTGTTATCTGGTTCTCTAGCACTGGTTCTCTCTGCTGTTGGCCTGAGCCTAGTGCCTCTAAAGAGCTATAGCACTGGCACCTGCTGCCCCGCGCTGACCAGCACCACTGACCTGATTGGTTTGTTGACCTATTCCCAGCTACTTCTAAGAGCTGTCCATCACTTCTAGTCTTCCAACACTACCGCCTGACTGCCCCCCTGACCTCCAACATATCCGGCACCACTTCCTGGCACTGTTGTGTCCGGCACTGACCAGCCCAGCCTTCAGATTTCTGCTGCGCTGCTCCACTGCTGTCTGTACAGTGCCTGTGACTACCTCCAGCTGCCACCATGAGCTGGGTCCTGGTTTACCACTATCAATGTGCCCCAAGTTCTCATCAAAGGGCAATGCCATTTGCAGTTGTTGGTTTGGACTGTTGGATGCTGTGGCTACTATTTGAAGGTAGGAGAGATGACCTTTTATGGTCTTTGAATTTTTTTTTCCTAATCGCCCTTTGTTTTGGGGGTTTTATTTATTTATTTTTTCTAAATTCTTTTAATTTCCTACATAGGTAAATGGCTACTAGGAAGCTTTCCCTCCGCCACCCCCCACCCCCTTGGGTTCACTCAGTCTCCACTCTCATTCTTCTTTTTTGGTTTATGTTGGCTTCATTGGCCCTTTGGTCTCTTTTTCTGTGACTGTGTCCACTTGCTGTATGAGGGACTGTGTTCCAGGGCCACGGCACATTGTGCTGATGGTTTGTAGTCCTTAGCTTTGTATTGGGCAGCCAGTTCATGCTCATTTAGGGTCTATCAGTGTCTTCTAGTTGCTGGCTCCAGTACGATCTTCTTGCCATTCCACTGTCTCTGCATCCCCTTTCTCTGACCTCTGGTTTTGGGGATCCTTTCCCCCAGCCATTGTCAGTGAGGAGGTTTCTCGATGAGGGCAGGCATCCACTGATGGACCTTGCAGGTCACCTCCTCTCCATCCGTTTGCAGATTTGCTGTGGAGCCAATGCCCTGACTCTGCAGGCCTCCGCTCCCAAGGCTTGGGGAGGGAGCCATGTTTCCTTGGGTGGCAAGTTCCAGTAGGGTTTTGATTCATCAGCTTCCAGTGAAGCCATAGATGAAGGTCTGATAGGTCTTTACCACAGTTGTTTCTCCATTCCAGCGTCTACTGTCTTTCTGAGTGATCCTTGTTCTGTGTCCCACACATGTGCATGCGCAGGCTCTTTCTGGCCCCTAATCTGTTCTATGTCGCTGTGTGCACATTTATGCTATTAGTCCTCCTGAGAGCTAAGTGGAGTGAGGGTGAAGGAGCAAAGGTGTCATTCACACTCCCCCCCCCCCCCCCCCCCCCCCCCCCCCCCCCCCCCCCGCTATTCCTGAACCAAGGATGATGGATCCAGTCTGAGCCAGTCAGGTCCGGGGTTCCCGGCCCCTGCGTCCCCCTTACCCACCAGCTGGACGGCAGAGGGTCCAGTGAGTGCTGTATGGTTGCTGAGTGGGTGCAGCGACTGGGCTAGGTTTGCTAGCAGCTGCGAGCGCCTGTTGGTCAGGGCAGGCGCAGATCCCACGTGTCAAGCTTGTCAAACCCTAATCGCCCTTTGTTAATAAACTCTACTGTTGCCCCCTGAGCCTGAGTGGTGTCTTGCTCACAAGTGCACAGGTGAGGATCCACAAACTGTGATGACACATTCCCTGACTTCTCCTGGCCACCCTTTTCCTTCTTTGTCAGACCTGTGACTCACTTCTCTCCTGTTGAAGCAAGAAAATGTGTCTCAGTTGTCACCTCCATGAAATTCATCAAACCTCTAGGGAATACCCACAAAGTCCCAGCCCAGGTGCAGACACAGGAAGCTGTCCTCTCAGCAAGGTGTGGGGTGGGGGAGGGCGGGGGCTGGGCACAGACCTGATCAAAGCCAGAAGCTAGGCAAAAATGCAAAAGAAGGAAGAGTAAAGAACATCCCTTGGAGGTATCCTCCAGCCTTGGTTCCCATGGAAGCCTCTTTCCACAGGGAGGAGGCAGGGAAACAGTCATTTTATAAGTGTTCAGGGATGCCCAACAGCCCTTTGCGCAGGGCAGAGATGCCAGGAGCAGATGCTCTAAAGATAGGCTTTAGGAAGAGAACTTTTCCCAGTTAGCATTCCCAGGTGGGCACAGGAGACTCCTTTACACCAGTAAGGGCTCGAATATAAGTGTCAGGGCACTTTTTTTAGTATCTGATGCTGCTTTTTCCTGCACTGGTAAGCAGGGAGTCTCAGCACCAAGAGAAACACAGACAGCAGAGTTGGTACTGTCTGGGTGAAGCCTGAAGCCCAGAAAAGCCATCTATCCATCCCCTCCACACATCTATCCACCCATGCATTCATCATCCATCCATCCATCCATCCATCCATCCATCCATCCATCCATCCACCCACCTATCTGCCCATCCATCTTTCGACCCATCCATTCATCCATACATCTACCCATCCATCTTCCATCCATCTTCCACCCGTCCATCCATCCATGCATGCATCCTCCTTCCATCGATCCACCCATGCAGCCTCCACCCTATGCCAACAGCTGGTCTTGTGTTTAAAACTGAGCCTTTATCTAATTTTGCCTTCTGCATTGTGATCTGCAAAAATGGAGATAATTGTAACTGTTTTAGAAGTTTTTGAAGATTAAAGAAAGGATATATGTAAAGGATGTCATCTAGAGTCCTAAAAATATTAACTCCTTTGTGCTTTCTTCTTGTAGTTCTCCAGAAAGAAGAGACTTGCTTGTAATCCTGAACTCCACATTCTAGAACTCATTTCTCCTGAAGGTGTTATTTTGTAGCAGTTGATGAAATGGGGAGTCAGAGGGAGCAATGAACTAGTAAAGGCAGGTCCAAAAGAAAAGTGGGAAATCACACAGAAATGCCTAGGGTGTGAAGTGGCAGCATTTCTCCTGAGACTGACTGCTGGCAAGGAGGTGGGAGGGGGGGTGAGGAAGCAAATTCTCCCCAGCCCCACTGTATGTTTCTCTCTAACACTGTATGTTTCTTACAGTGATTGAGGATCTAAGAAGTAGGAGGTAAAGGGAGGAAGTGAATTTTTTCTGTCTTGATTGGAGATCAAAACAATTTCTATTCTTGCAAATTAGAAATACAGCGTCTTGGGGACTGAGAATGGAATGTATTTCTTCACAAAGCTCACCAAGCAAGCTGGCCGGGAGCCACCTGGCAGCTCCTCCAGCAGGAAAGTTGTGGAAGAAGCAACAGTGCCACCCCCTCCCTGTGTTATATCAGTGCACAGGTGGCCAGATCTGTGGCTCTGATGCTGGGTGAACCTGCTGCCAGGGTACACCCCAGATGCACATGGCAGCTGTCTTCCTATGACCAAGGCCAGTCAGAAGCAACAGCCTAGAGAAGTTTTCAAGTCGGAGCTGCTGGAGCTCACAAAACTCCAGAAAAGTGGGGAACATCTGGACAGCTGAGTTTTCACACATGAAGTTGTTTTTACTCTTTCGGAGGGTGGATTTTGATTGAAATACACATGAATATTTTAAGGAACAAAATAAAAAATTTACATCAAACATAAGATTTCATCTTGAGGGGGCTGCTGTGGATCAGACCCCTGGATCATGAAAGGTTACACTTTCATATTTCACTCTTCTTCCGGAAACCTCATCAACAAAGGTTTGAATAGTACCTCTTTTACTCTTTTAAGAGTTTGATGTTTAAGTAATGACCTGATCATACCTGGTTTCACACTAAAATCTCAATCAAATCAAGACCCCACCTGAGATTCTGTCTCACCCACGTGGATGAGGTCTGTTCTGGCTGTGTTCCAAAGTCAGCCCAGGGCGGGAACTCCACTCTAGAACCAGGGGCTGGGCTAGCAGACCTGGGCCCTCTGAACCTGCACCACATCCAGTGTCGTTTTCCTACAAATATCAGATTTTTTTTTTTTTTGAGACTAGGTCTCGCTATTTTTGCCCATGGTACCACAGGCTCTCGTTGCCCGGGGTACCACAGACTCAAGCAATCCCCAGCCTCAGCTTCCCAGGTAGCTGGGATTACAGGCACACGCCACCACGCCCAGCTATTTTTTTGGAACTAGGTCTCGCTACAGGCCCCAGGCAGGACTCGAACCGTGATGCTAAGCCCCGGCCGCTTCATAGGCTGAAGCTTACAAGCACGAGCCACCGTGCCCAGCCTTCAAATATCAGATATTTACTGTTTTCCTCCCAACTTGCCTCCACCCACATTTGGACTAAAATCATCTTCCCTCAGATCTTTCCATGAAGGAGGGCATAAGGTTCTCCTCTCCACCCAGGAAAACAGTTTCTGAACAAACTTCCTAGGAGAGGAAGAGCTATTGTCTAAGTGTCTCCCATATGCCAGGTGCTTGCTAGCTACTTAGAATTGATTTAGTTTGTCTTATTGATTTTATTGAGATGTGGTTGATACATAACAGGCCATCAGTTTTTGATAGATATCAAATTGATTTGATATTTGTATAGACTGCAAAATGTCCACCTCAGTAAGTCTAGTTAACATCTGTCAGCATACATAGTTACATATTTTTGTGTGTTCTTGTCTCATAGCAACTTTCAAAAACACAATACAACATTGTTAGCTATAGTCACCATGCTGTGCATGACATCCTGGGACAATTTCGTAGTTGGAGTTGTACCTTTTGATCATTTTCAACCATTTTGCTCCCCATGTCCCCAAACACACACACACACACACACACACACACACCCATCCTTGACAACCACCAATCTGTTCTCTGCATCTGTGAATTTGCTTTGTTGTTTTGCTTTTAAGATTCGACATACAAATGAAGCCATATGTTATTTGTCTTTGTCCTATTTCACTGAGCAAGGCTCATTCATGTCATAAATGGCAAGACTTCACTGCCTTTTATGGTTGAGTAATAGTCATCGTATATCACACAATTGTTGAGGAAACTATTCTGTTTTCCACAATGATTGCACAGTCTACAGTCCCACCACCAGAATACAAGACTCCATGGGAGGAAGTTCCAGGTGCAGGGCAGAAGTTCAAGGCTGAAAGAATTCACTAGAGATCAAGCAGAGAACAGAACAGGTGGATTTATTGAAATACACCGCTAAGAGGAGCAGTGGGCGAGACCAAAGAGGTCTGCATGTGTGTGAAGAAGGACTTGGGGCTCCCTTTTATAACCTCTTTTCTCAAGTTTTGGGCTGACTAGTGCTGGGAGACCTGGGCTTGGGCAATGACCTTTGACACAGAACATGCCCTGGCTCTGCTTGCCTATTCAGGTCGGAGATCAGTCTTGTGACTTGGTTTCCATAGCAACCTTATCGCTTTTCTTTATTCAAGACCCCAAAGCTTCCTACTAGGAAAAGGTTGGGGCTTAGGTTTTAACTTTATCAAATGATACCCCAACAGGACCCCTTTTCTTCACATTTTTGCTAACACTATCTCTTGTCTTTTTGAGAGTAGTCATTCTAGCAGATGTAAGATATAAGATGGTCTCACTGTGGTTTTGATTGGCACTATTTTTCTGAGGATCAGTGATGCTGATTTCCACGCACCTGTTGGTCATCTATGTCTTCCTTAGAAAAGTATCTATTCATAGGCGGGGCACCGTGGCACCTTCCATTAATCACAGCCACGAAGTGTGAGGCCAAGGCTAAGAATCACTTGAATCTGTGGGTTTGAGACCCGCTCAGAGCAAAATAAGGAGACTTAGTCTCAAAAAATAGCTGGGCGTGGTGTCGCATGCCTGTAATCCTAGCTACCTGGGAGGCTGAGGCTGGGAATCACTTGAGTCTGTGGTACCCCAGGCAACGTGAGCCTGCAGTTCCCCAGGCAACAAAGCTAGATTTAGTCTCACAAAAAAGTATCTATTCAAGTCCGCTGCCCACTCTTTAACTAGATGGTTTGATATTTTCCCACCACTGTTTCTTGCATCCCTTTGTCCCTTTCCCTCCCTCTTAACCTCAAAATCCTCAAGACATTTGCTGGTGCTCAGTAGTTGTTGAAAGTGTTTACATCATCAAATTTGATGTTATATAAATGTCCATATTTGTTTTTGTCCTTCTGACTTGTTTTGCTATATAACTATATATATTTTTAAATGCTATCTATTTTTAAATACCCTTCACTTTGTTGAAAATGGCAGCGTTTTGTCTTGTGATTCTGTAATATTCCATGGTGCATGTACCACAGTTTTTTGGTCCATTTGCCCAGTGAAGGCAATGTAGACTGCTTCCATGTGCTAGCTATTTCAAATAATGCTGCTGTGAACATTGCAGGATACATGGGCATTTTCTGTTGATGAGTCCATATTCTGTGTATCTATGCCCAAGAGTGGAATTGCCAGATGTAGGGTATTTCCTTTTTTGTTTTTTTTAGAGTGCAGAATAATTTATTACTAAACAAAGTGATTTCTTAATTACTGCAAAAAGAAACATATTAGAAAAACTTCAGTCACTTCAACACTGTCCAAAACCTTTTCTGACATTGTCCAAAGTCCTTCCCCCAGATTGTCAAAAACCCTCAATCTCTTAGTCTTGATCACCTCACCAACGTCCAGTCAAAGTTCATTTCCACATGTTCAAAGACATCTTCCTTTGACATGTTTCTTTGACATGCTCCAACTCCTCCATGCTGTATTCTCCTTGTCCTCCTACAGGCGGTAGAAAGAAGCTCCATAGTGCTGGAACCAGCAAAGTTCATTTTCTTCTCAGGCCTGGCTTTCGCATGGCCTCTCCCAGACCCAAGTCAAACTCAACAAGAAAACTTCAACACAGGGTTTAAATCTCCAAACTCCTTAACTTCTTTAACACACATGCTCCTAGCCTGGGCCAGCCAAAGGATGCAGACCCCAGGCCTTGGCCACATGGCCAAGTTCACATGGCTCACATCTTCATCCTCCAAAGTCCCTGACCAAAATGGCTGAATTTGTATGGTATTTCTATTTTTAGTTTTTTTGGTAAATCCATATTTTTTCCATAATGGTTGTACCAATTCACATACCCACCAACTGTGTGATAGGGTCCCTTTGTTATAGGGCAAGTGAGGCTTTTCTAACTTTACAACTCAATATCCTCTTTTACCTGCTTCTCCCAGCTTTTCCCTACAAGAAGGCTCACAGCTGTAACACCTTGAATTTTCACAGACTTACTACTTCTATGCAGATTCTCACTACTACTTCTCAGCTCCTTGCTTCTCAGTTCCCTGATTCTTGCTCCCTGCTTCTCAGCTCCCTGCCCCAGAGACCGCAAGAGAGAAAAAAAATCAGAAACTGCAGTTTCCAACTTACTAACTTGCCTCAATTTACCCTTTGCAGCTCCTGCAGCCTAAAGACATCCACTATTACTAGGTGTGGATCCTTACCGCCATCCCCAGTCTATTATATTTTCCAAAGCCAGAACAAAACTCTTAGATTGCAGAATAATTTATTACTAAACAAAGTGATTTCCTAATTATTTACTACAGAAAGAAACATATAAGAAAAACCCTGATTACCCCAACATTGTCCAAAATCTTCCATCTCTTCGTCCTGTTGACCTCACCATTTGTCCAATCCTTCAGAGTTCATTAACACATGCTTTAAGAGTATAGCATCTGTCTTGGGGTGCTTCAACTTCCAAGCATGTGGACGAAGACGTGATGGCATATAGCTGAAGATGTGCTGCTGTTTCCTCCTTGCTGTGTTCTCTTTACTTTAGGTGGTTAAAAGAAACTCCAAAGAACAGGAACCAATAGCAGATTCATCAAGGCTTCCTCATGGCCTCTCCAAAAACCCTTAGTCTAACTTTAATACACACACTCAGCTTAACCATGCTAAAGCCATGAGTCCACAGGCTTGGGCCAGACTACCCGCCTCAGCCACATGGCCTGGATTTCCTTTGTCCTTCTCCCCAGAATCCTAACCCCAGAATGGCTGATTCTAAAAATGGCTGATCCTTCCACTTTGTTTTCAACCAGTATTTATACCCTTCCTTCCTGCTAAGTCTTGCAGGCAGGTATGCTAATCAAAGTACCAACCAGCTCTCTTTGAAATTTGCAAGTCTATAGCAACAAGAGAGTAGCTCTTTATCAAATGTATATATCAACTCTGTTAATGGCACCCAGGGGGTTAGGCACCCCTTATCACCTGCTTCTCTTCAGTTTCTCCAGTATTTCTTATTGTGGGATCTGGATTGGTATTTTTCCTGTTGAGTTGAATGGGGTTTCATATATTTTAAATATTAATCCCTTATCAGATATATGATTTGCAAATATTTTTTTCCATTCAATACATTGTCTTTTCATCTTGTTGATGAAAATGTTTGCTGTGTAGGAGGTTATGGTTTCATATAGCCCCACTTGTTTACTTTTGGTTTTGCTGCTTTTGCTTTTGCTGTTAAATTTAAAAATGTTATTGCCAAGACCAGTGTCAAGGAGCTTACTGCCTACATTCTTTCCAGTACCATTGTTTTAAAAGCACGCAGAAGCTGGGCATGGTGGTACATGCCTATAAGCGCCAACCTATGGAGCATGGCTGGGAGTGGGAATTGTGGTTCTGAAATCAGGGAAAAAGAAAAAAAAAGACTTTTTTACTTTAACTTGTAACACCTCTATGTCTGCTTCTCCCTAGGAAGCAGGCTACAAACTGTTCATTAGCATTTTCACTGTTCACTTCTATTGGTATGCAAAAATCAGCTACCAGCTTCTCTCAGCTTTCTTCCCCTCTTTCAGGCCTAAAAAGAAAAACTTAGAAACACAGTTTAAACTTTAAACTAGCTTGCCTCAACTTACCCTTTTAGACTTCATGGGTCCAAGTCGAAGTGAAATCGGGTGAGAAAACAGACAAAACGGGGTGCTTACCCAAATCTACAAAGGGTAGCAGCTGGCCCTTTAAAGCCAGCCACACACCAGGTTCTTCCCAGCCCGCGCATGCAGTAGCAAGACCACATAAACCTTAAGAGGGAGGCAAAAACAAATTTACTTATTAAAAGACAAACTGGAAAAGAGTCACTGAGGGGTACAGGGAACCCCTTTAGTAATCTTACCACACAATCCAGTCTCTAGTCCAAAGAGCACATGGCTTTAGCAGCCATGTGTGTCCACAAAATGGCTACTGCCCTACCTTGAGCCAGATGAAGGAGTTAAGATGGCACCACAGCTCCTTTTTCATAGACACAGCTGCACTCACTGCAAGCCAGAAGAAGCCAAGATGGTGTTGTTGACCCTTCTCCAAAAGCAGGAGATTCAAATCCAACGAGGAAGACCAGGGTGGCTTCCTCATTTCTTCCCCAAAAGGCACAGCTCCGGCATTCCCTCAGCTCCAGCTCCACAGTGGCCCCGGGATCAGCTAAACTCACTCAGTACAGCAACACAGCAAGCGCTTCAGACGTCTCACGTTGAAAACAGCAACAAAGCAAACTCTCTTCAGTTCTCCAGAAGACCTCCAAGCTTTGTAGTTACAAAATTAAATCAAATTTTCAAGTACCACGTTCCCAAGACAGGTCACACAGGTCACAAGTTTCTCCAACATGCTTCTCCAGGCTCCTCACTGTCCCAGGTTGGGCACGGAAGCCCACAGCTTGGCTTCCTTCCCTCCCTGCTGCCCCACATGGCAGTGGCAGCTCTGAGGCCTCCAGGCTCTCTGCTGCTTCTCCCTGCTCCTTACTTCTCCATTCTCCTCTCTGTCCTCTTCCATTCCCTTCTGTTCTGTCTCTTTTCTTGTCTTTATCTCTGTCCCCTCCCTGATCCTTTAATCCTCTTTTCTCTCAAGAAGGTTTAACTTCCTTCTCCAAGTCTCCACCCACCAATGCTAACAATAGCTATTTTAATACATCAACAACAGTATTGGGGGCCACAGCCCCCTAACAGAAGCAAGACTTTCGGAGTACAGACTAATTTATTACTAAACAAAGTGATTTCCTAATTACTACAAAAGAAACATGTAAGTAAAACTCAGATTACTTTGTCCAAAACCTTTCTCAACATTGTCCAAAGTCCTTTTCCAGATTGCCTAAAAACTCTCAGTCTCTCAATCCTGATCATCTCACCAAAATCAGCCAGTTAGAGTTCATCTCCAGATGCTGAAGACATTTTCCTTTGGCATGCTCCTTTGGCACACTCCTTTGGCATGCTCCAGCTCCTCCATGCTGTCTTCTCCCTGTCATCCTCCTCCAGGTAGTAGAAGAAACTTCAGGGTACCAGACCCAGCAAAGTTCACTTTCTTTTCAGGCCTGACTTTCGCACAGCCTCTCCCAGACACAAGTCAAACTCAGCAAAACAAACTCCAACCCAGAGTTCAAATCTCCAAACTCCTTAACTGCCTTTCGCACACGTGGCTAGCCTGGGCCAACCAAGGCTGCAGGCCCCAGGCCTTGGCCACATGGCCAAACTCATGGCTCACATTTTCATTCCACAAAATGGCAGAAACTAAACCTCAATCTGAATCTCCATCCCATCTCATTTCTTTGTTTCAAACTCTTTATATCTCCTTTCTGTTTTTCTCGCCTTCCAGGAACAGCTACTGAATTATCACATTACAAAGAAAAAAATCTGTTTTTTTTTCTTCCTTTCCCTTGTATACTTCTGAAAGGAAATTCTAATTAAGGCCATTCTCACAATTTAGCATATCTTCCTTGAAATCTGCAATCTTAAACAGGAGACAATGGGGGGGGGGGTTGCCCCCTATCAGTTTGAGACCTGCCTAGGACAACATAATAAGACCTAGTCCCTTCCCCCCCCCAAAAAAAAAATAGCTGGGCATGGTGGTGCATGCCTGTAATCCCAGCTACCTGGGAAGCTGAGGCTGGGGATTGCTTGAGTCTGTGGTACCCCAGGCAACATGAGCCTGCAGTTCCTCAGGCAAAAATATTGAGACCTAGTCTCAAAAAAATAAAATAAATAAAACCACCCAGTGAGACTGTTGATAACCATCCCTGTACTAGAGATAAGAAACCCAAAGGCCAAGGAAATCATAAAATGTGCTCTAGATCTCTGGGAATCAAAGCTATTTTGTCTAACTGAAAATCTATGCCCTTTCTAATAATGACAAACACTACCTTTCTTAAACCCCCTTTTCAAAAAATAAATTGCATAGCTATTGCATTACTACAGAAACCATGTCACAGTAAGCAGACAATAGAATAAAATTAAGTCTATACACCATACAAATTACTAAGGATCATTTTTTCTGATCTTCACTATACCCTAATGAGTCTGCAGACCTGTTGATGTTTCCATAGAACATGTTCCTGCATTGAGAAATAAGCTCTGTTCATCCTCAGCCTTGGGGGTTCAGAATGGTGCTACTGGTTTGGGGGGTCACTATTTTCATACCTTTGCCCCATCTTTACCTACCCCAGGATTCCATTAACATAGTTGATACATACATTTGATAAGGTGTACTCTCTTGTTGCTATAGATTTGCAAATTTCAAAGAGAAAACTGGTTTGTACTTTGATTAGCATACCTGTCTGACAGGACCCCTCCTGCTGAGTCCTGTTTTGTTGGAACAGAGAGATAAATATAGGTTAATAACAAAGAATGAGATTCAGCCATTTTGATGAGGGATTTTGGAAGAAGTAGATGAGAGCTGTGTGAGCTTGGCCATGCGGCCAAGACCTGGAACCTGCAGCCTTTGACTGACCCAGGTTAGTGTCTGTTTAAGGAAGCTGAGGAGTTTGGAGATTTGAACTCCATGTTGGAGTTTGTCTTACTGAGTTGGACTCAAATGTTTCTAGAGAGGCCGTGAGAGCTAGGCCTGAATTAATGAACTTTGCTGGTTCCTATACTTTGGAGTTTCTTTCTACTACTTGGAGGAGGACAGCAAGGAGAAGACAGTATCAATACTTCGACTACATGCTTGAAACTGGAGCACACCAAAGAAGAAGGAAGGATGTTTTGTGTGGAACACATGCTGATGAACTCTGATTGATTGTACGTTTGGTGAGATGAACAGGGATTAAAAGACTGAGGGGTTTTTTGGACAGTGTTGGAGTAATTGCAGTTTTCTTATTTGTTTCTTTTTTGTAGTAAATAATTAGATGATTGCTTTGTTAGAAATAAATAGTTCTTTTCACTTTAAGAATCTGTTCTGGCTTTGGAAAATATTATTAGTGATGGGGATGATGGTAAGAACCTACACCTAGTAATATTGGATGTCTTTAGGCTGCAGGGGCTGCAAAGGGTAAATTGAAGCAAGCTAGTAAATTGTAACCTGCAGTTTCTGACTTTATTTCTCTGCAGCTGAGAGCTAGCAAGCAGCTAGAGGCATACACTTGCATAGCAAAGGTGTGAAAAGCATTCACTTGTAGGAGATTAGGGTTTGAATCTGCCTGGGAGAAGCAGGCAGATGATTATTGAGTTGTTTGTTTATTTTGTTTGTTTATTTTTTGAGACTAGGTCTCTATTTTTGCCTATGGAACCACAGGCTTACATTGCCTGGAGTACGACAGACTCAAGCAATCCCCAGCCTCAGCTAGCTCAGGTAGCTGGGATTACAGGCGTGCACCACCACGCCCAGCTATATTTTTTTGGAACTAGGTCTTGTTACATGCCCCCAGCGGGATTCGAACCACAATTCCTGACCCCAGCCGCAGTGATTATTGAGTTTTAAAATGAAAAACCTCTCCTTTGCCCATAACACATCCTGGGACCTGACTCTCCCATTCCTTTCAGAAACTGAGGAATCTCTTCTCACAGGCTGCCCTGCACTCGCAACTGTATCCTCCAAATATCTGTCCAGCTCTGTAAAGTGTGCTACACCTACTCTGCAGGCACATCTCTTACCCTTCCTGGGGAGAGCAGGTAATTCCAGGCACTGTCAGTCCCACCTCTACACATAGCTAACTTCTCCCTGATAAGTTGAAGCTACTAGAATAGATTTACTACTTATTACTAAAATCCCACTTTTCCATCTTTTGTCACAGACAAGTGTTTTTACAAAGGACCTAATACATGGAAGGAACTTGGCCAATTATTAATCAAGTGGCCAGTGGAGGCATGACGCCCCTGGGACTTGCAGCTGCCACCATAACCAAGGTGACTGTTGTTTGCTTAAGGGCCCCATGTGGCTGTGTCCCAATCAGGAACCTCCCTGAGGATTATTACCCCATTTTCTAAATAAAATTGTTGAATCTCAATTGGCAATTGGCTCTGAATCACAGAGACAGTGAGTGGAAGAGCTGGGATTTGGAGATAAATTTGTGCTTCCTTTACACTGGGGAGTGTCTGAAACACAGTATGTTGGAGCTCCAGCTCTAGGACAAGCAGACTAAGACCCCAACTCAGATACACAATTTAAACAAATTCTTTAGACATTCTGAACTTTGGCTTTCTTATTATCACTGTGGAAATAAAGTATAAACACACCTCTCTCACAAGGTTGTGGTGAGAATAAAACAGGTGGTAGCTAGTATTTTAATGTTAATGTCTGGGCCTGGTCTCACTTTCAGCCCGGTAAACTCCATGGCATCCTGAGAGCTGGTCTGTCTTACATCAGGCCTCGGGGACCCCATTAACTCTTAACTCACTGGTAGAGCAAAGATGTCATGTCATGTGCTGCCCTTGAAGGCCCAAACCCTCCAAATTGCTGATTCCGGTTGACCACCTCTGCCTCCTTCCTCATTTAGGCTCCTCTTCCTGGACTGACTCGCCTTTCCCTACTCAAACACACACATGCTTTCTAGAAGGTGATTCTCTGCAATCCATCATGCTGTCATGTTAACAATTCTGAGCACACATTGAATACACAGTAGAAGTAAGAGCTGCTGTCCATGAAGAGAGCTGTCATCGTCTTGTTTTTAAGGAACTCATTAGAAGGAAATCCCAAAAGCTTCAGTGCATCTCCCAGAAGCTGGATCATGCAACCTTCTCCCTACTGCATTTGAAAGAAAACAAGTTTCCCCAGTTTCAGTGTCTTTGCCTCATCCTCCTGCAAAGAGGAAACTACCTACTGTGAGGATTCCTAGTGACCCAGGGTGCTAAGGGAATAAGGAAAACATCTCCCTTGGAAACTTTGGGACACCATTGTGGGGTGTTGGGGGAGCCAAGATTTCCTAGCAAAACATCAGACTAGTAAAAGTTCCCTCTCTGGCATCAAGAGTCCTCACAGCAGGCCAGCCGCGGGGTCTGGACTATATCACAATGATTGTCCTTCCACCAGCCTCTTTATAGTCAACTCAGAGACTGGGTGGATTTCCAATCTCCCCCCCACCCCAGTCGTTTGTGAGCAGAGACTACCTTATAAAAGTGGGGTCTGTCAGCCCTATGGGGGTGGAGAGGAAGGGGTTGTTGGCCACAGGAGCATGATTGCATCTTTGTTGATGGGAATTTGAGTCAGAAAGCATTCCATCCTTTCCAGACGGTCGGTTCGGCGTCGGCAGCAGTCAGCTTTGCCTGGTGGCTGTGGCTTAACCTGCACTTTTTCTGGGTGGGGAGGAAATAGCAGTGGCTGGACCCCTGGAACTTCTAATTGGCTTGACTGCCAAAAGATTTTCCTGGCCTGGTTAGTGGTGGTTATTCCACCCGGCACTGTACAGGGAGCCAGAAACCCACTTTATCTCACACCCTGTGCTGATTCCTCACTGAGAGTCCAGCATCGCACCCCAGAGGGGTCACTGAAGAGAACTGCATAGCCTCTCTCTGCTTAGCTTGCGATCCGGGTAGTGCTTGCTCTGACACTTCCCACCAGGCACCAGTCTCCCAAATGACCCTCCTCACATGCGGACTCATTCTGCAATCTGGGGGACATCAGGGTCCCTGCTTGGTTTTCCATATTCAAGTCACCTCTGAGGGCCCAGATCCAGAAGCCAGACAAACAGAGCAGTGGTATTCAGAACCCAGTGACAATGAAACTGTCAAACAGCAGATGGTCACCTGAACTCCAATTCCCAGTGCCCCCTCTCTTCTCCTCCCCCCAAGCTCCCCTTGTGAGTCTCACTGCTGTGGAAATGGTCAACAGTCCAATGGAGACACTGCCTTGTTGGGGGAGGCTTGTTGGTCAAGGATCCTAGCCGGTTTTGGTCCCCAGACTTCACCGACTTCCATTGTCAGTAAGTGCGGAACTATCTGAAAAAATTAAACATCTGAAACCAGGGGTGGATCCACCCAGATGGCCTAAAAGTATCTCTGAGGCCCAGTTGCCAGGATCAGGGGTTTTCTATTAAACTCATTGGACTCAGGAATGACACGAGCATCAGTTCATAATTTATGACCATCTTCGCGCAAAATCACACGGCTTCACATATGAGATTAGTTTGTTGCTTATACATCTGCTTTATTTTGAATAGACATAATAATGCAAAAACTCCTTTGTGTCCCCAACAGGGCAGACCATGCCCAACACAGAGGGAAAACACTCGTATTTATTCAGTTGAAACAAAATATGTGCGGGATCAGGAGGAGCAAAGCAGCCTTATACCCCAGCTCCTCTCATCTTTGCACTCCCTGGTCCCCAGATTCCAGCAGATGGGGTGCTGTTGGTAGTGGAACTCCATGTTACTTGAGTCTAGCTCTGCAAAACAAGGTGATTGCCAGCCCTTCTCCTCCACCTGAGCTTTGTAGAAGGTGTGTGGGCTTTAGAGTTACACAGATCAAGGTTTAAATCCATGTTTTATTAATTTCTAGCAAGTCATTTTACATCTCTGTACCTCTGCTTCCAACACAAAATGCCTACTGTGATCATGAAGTAAAATAACATTAGAAAATTCCTGGCTGGCAGCCGGTGGTCGGCAATGACCCAGGCATTAAGCTGGATCCTGTGAAAACCTCTTTGTCCATGCTGAGAAGAGCAGGCACTTGACAAGGGCCTGTATGGTAGTCTGCAGGGCTCAAACCTGTTGAGGTAACCCATAGTGCTCTCTGCCTTGACACCCCCAAATTCTCATCACTCAAGTCTGAGACATTTTACATTGGCATTAAAAAAAAAAAAAAAAACCTAAGTGCTTCAAATATGAACACATCTATAAGTGTATCTCCACTATGGAAAACAATATGGCAAAATCAATTGAGACAGTGGTCTAAAAATGTGAAAATACAATTACCAGGTGACCAAGTCATTCTACTTCTGAGCACATATTCAAAATAAGGAAAAGCAAAGCCTTCGAGGTGGTGTGTACACCTCTCCCCACAGCAGCATCGTTCACAATAATGAAGTGGTGGTAGCAACCCAAATGTTCATCAGCAGGATGATAGACTTTTAAAAATGTCCAAAACTCTGCCCCTGCAACAACATAGCTGAAGCATTAGGACATCACATTGAGTGAAACAAGCCAGCCATAGAGAGACAGGCAGCAGACCCCACTTACATGAGGCAATAAGTCAAATTTATAAAACTGGATATGAAAGCAAAATGGTGGTGGGCAGGGGGGTGGGTAAAGGCTGAAATGGGAAATTTTTGTTGACTAGGTATAGAATTTTAGTTCTGAAAAGTGAAAACGTTATAGAGATTGCACAACAGTGTGAATGCACATGCTTCTGAACTATACAAGTAAAAATGGTTCAGATAGTTAAGTTTTACCAAAAAAGGTGTGGTTTACCAAAATCAAACTTAAATAAAGGGTGTCTCCTTAACACTGACATGAGCCAGCATGGGGCATCATAACACGCGGACTCACCAAGGCTTCCAAGATGCTCTGTGATCCCAGTTCTTAAAGGTATCGAAAGGTTTCTCAAGCCCCTGAATTCCAGGTTCAGCCACCTGTGTCCCACGCTAGTGTGCATGCTCCTCCCGGGTGCCCAGAGGCATCTTTGACTTAGCACCTCCCTAGCACACTTTGGTTTCCTCCCAGTTCTCTCTCCCCATTAGCCAATGTCAGACGGTAGTGTTACCCCCATTCAAGTGTTCAAGCTAAAACCTGGGGCTACTCTTTGCCTCTCCTAACCCCCTGCAACTGCAAAAGCAACAGTCCCTTGAATAAAATGTGCGGTTGGGGGTAGGTGGGGTTTTCTCCTCTTGTTTCACCTTTCATCCCCACCCCTCATGATGGCTCCTTCCATGTGCTTTTAAAAATATGAATCAGATTCTTTTGCTATCCCTGTTTTTTGGTTTTTTGTTTGTTTGTTTGTTTGTTTGTTTTTCAGACTAGGTCTCGCT
The DNA here is from genome assembly GCA_004024945.1 of Uropsilus gracilis. NCBI lineage: Eukaryota > Metazoa > Chordata > Mammalia > Eulipotyphla > Talpidae > Uropsilus > Uropsilus gracilis. Next base: position 20,652 of record PVHY01015355.1, read on the forward strand.
ATGTTGCATGGAATAGTTCCAATCCCATGGACTCAAGTGATCCCAACTAGCCTCCCAGGTAGTTGGGATTATTGGCACCCACCACCTCACCCAGCTGCTTTTTCAAGAATCAGGTCTCACTACGTTGCCTAGGGTAGTCTCGAACCCGCAAACTCAAGCGATCCCTGGCCTCTTACCTCACAGAGCTTGGATTATAGGCACATACCATCACTCCCCAGCTAGCTTTTCCTGTTTTCAAACATATTGTTATTTCAAAACACTTAGAATAAAAATGAACTCCACTTCAAGGATTAACATTCCTTTGTTGTCTAGGACCTGCCTCTTCTCCTAACTTCATCTTCCCCTGACTCAGGGTCTTCCCATCTGTAAAATGGGCATAGCGGCAAGTCAACTCTAGCACGCTGGAGTTGCCTCCCATATTACCTTGCCACACTCCCACAACGTGCTGTTACCCCCCAAGCTGTTGTGAGCATTAAATCTGCATACACTCCATGGCTACTCCTGCAGCCCTGTATCTTATTCACTGGTCTAACCACCTGCCCACAGGGATGGAGAACAACTAGCTCTCTGGGAAGACCCAAGGATTCTGGAAGAGTTAAGATGCTTCTTCCCCAAATCCCAGCCCTCCCCATCCCTGCATCTGCCCTTGTGGGTTTAATGAGAAATTCAGGCACTTCCTAAGAGGCTGTACAAATAACTTCTAGGGCGCCACTAACTCATTCAGCAGAAAGACAGGCAGAGCTGCCAAAGCTTCGGGGAAGATAAGTGAGTGGAAAGAAGGTGGTTTCACAGCGAGGCACAGAGGATTTTGCGCGCGGTGGAGTGTGAGCCCCGCCCCCGCCGCCTCGCCTGCCTTGGAGCGGAAAAGGGGAGGCTGGCTCCTCAGCCCCTCTCCACAATATTTGATTAGGAATTCAGGGGCGGGACCTGGCCTGGCTGAGACCTGCACACTTCAGCCTAGCGAGTCCTCCTCTCCACCAGGCTCCAACCCCTGGAGGCCAGACTGCAGGACGTGGTCCCTCTGAAAGGTTCAACTCGAGGTAAGTTTAGTCATTTTCCTTCACTTTTTTGTCCCTGTACTCCAAAGAGGAAATAAGACCAGGGAGTGGGGAGAGGGGTGGGCAGGAGGGGCATGCCTTATCCCCCATCTGTGCAGAGACCCCAGGATGCTGGAGAGGAGCAAAGAGAAGTTGATGGCAGGGTAACCTTTGCCCCACATTCCCTTTCTGGAGGTGGTGGTGGGAAGGGGTGCACCAGTTCTCAAATAGATAAAGCAAAGGAGCTCTGCCCCCCACTATCCATCACCCCACCCCTGCCTGTGTCCCTGCACCCTCCTCACAGACAGCTGTGGTACCAAATGCTTCCAGGAGAGGGGGGTTTTGCTTGTGTGTGTGTGTGTGTGTGTGTGTGTGTGTGTGTTGCTGGGGTGAGAGGGAGAGAATAAAGCAAAATGTGGAAGGTACCACGTGCAGGGAGCTGGGAGGCGGAGGGCCAATCCAGGTGTGAGGGTGGCTTCTGGTTTGACCTCATGGACTCTGATAGGCAGGAGGGCTGGTTCCCTGGGCTGGGGAAGTGAAAGGACAGCAGTGACACAAGTGAGCCCCCTAAAATTGGAGAGTGCCAATCCAGGAAACTTTCCACCTCTCGAGACTCTGAGGCCAGGAGGGTCTCTGACATCAGTGGGGAATTAGGGGTGAATGGCAGCAATGAAAGGGTGGGGTGGGGCTGGGAGAGGCATGAGTCCCCATCACTCCCATCAGCCATCATGGCTCCAAAAGAGAGGCCAACGTGGACTGGAAAGCTGAGTCTCCAAGAGGAAGGGGGTTCTCATCTGCCAAGATGCCTAGCCTGTGAGAAGGAGAAATGGAGACAGAGGTTTGCTGTGCCAGCCTCCAGACAGCCACTCTGGTCCTGCAGCAGCCCAGGGCTACACGTGGAAAAATGTGCTATTGGCAGGGGGCCGCTCCATCCGTCTTCTCTCCTGGCCAGAGCCAGGCCCAGCCAGCATGCCCAGGCAGTGGGCAGTTGGGTCGGCTTCTCAGAAACACTGTGCGCTCTTTGTCTGAGCCTGAGCTACCCGGGGATGAGCCAGGCACCTCTCCTCTGCAGCCCTGAGACTGAGGGAAGGAAATGGGCCTCAGGGAACTGCCCTGAGGGGACAACGAGGTCTGGGGTCTGGGAGAGATAATGGCAAGAGGTGATGAGATTGGGTGTCCTGTCAGAGTCCTTCCTGCCAGCTAGTGGCTCTGACTAGGGTTTTCAGCATTCTTCAGACTCTGGTCCACAGTATCCAGCCCTGTTCAGGCCCACTGGACCATGACAATGCCTGTGTCCCTGCCCAGGGGGAAGGGGGGTTGTTACAGCTCTGAGGTTTCTCCATGGGGGGGGGGGTAGTGCTCACACCTCTGGTAGGGTGCCCACAGGCACTCTGTGGTGCACAGACTACAGGCATTCAGAGTAGGATGCCCAGGCCCAATATGCCACCTTCTGGTCCCTCAGTGACACCAAACCCTTTCTTTGCAAGCCCACCTTGTTCTCATCACCATAGTGTGCAAGTTCTAATGCACAGGCAGCTGGACGTGGAACCCGGTGATCCCAACACCACCATGGTAGCCAGAAGCCCCTTCTAAAGCCACACTCCTTGGGCCCTCCATGACAGCCTTGAACCCCTATGCCTCCTTCCATGCCCTATGTTCATTTCCCCAGGCCCACGCAGCTCTTGCAGGATATCCACAGCAGAGCCTGAGAAAGCAATCACCCATTACCAAATGCCTCAGAGAAGCCGCGGGATGACTCAGGCTCTGGAAGGCAAATGTCAGGCTGGCTGTCCCTGTCCCCAGCCTGGAAGGCAGCTGTGGCCATTATGTGGCGGTTAGCCAAACTGCCTGTGTAGCCACAGACTGCTAACGAACATCTCCTCACCCAGCAGTTACAGATGCTGTACTCGGAGGCTGGCTCAGGCCTGTGCTGGCTACAGGGACCACACCCCTCCCAAAAGGCACCACACCAGAACCCCCAGTCTGCCCAAGAGACCAAAAGACCTTCCAGAAGTAGCTTAGATCTTCCTTTTTGAGGTCTCCAGCCATTCTGGACGTGTCCCCGAGACAGGGAAAACCAAAAGACTTTTTCCTTGGAGCTTTGGAAAATATTATTTCATACGAGGGCTCTTGGAAACTATGATTTCCCTGAGGAATCCAAACTGGCTGTGAATTCAGGCCTAAAGAGCACCTCTACCACAGCACCCCCAGGAATGGCTGTAGCTCTCCAGCTCCCCCAACAGAACCTCTGGCTGAAGAGGTGCCTAAAGACCTGCCCTTCCAAAATTTCAGCACCCCTTTCAAATTCCTTCTAATCACAGAGGCCTTGCCCTGAGACTCTCAGCAGGGGGAAAGCACACAGCACCCCAGATGACCAAGGTCCAGCTGAATCAAGTCTCAGGGCCCATGGGGGCAGCACAGGACATGAGAGCAAGTTGATGCCAGTGGGGCCTGCTGGCCTCAGGTTCCTGCACTCTCCCTCCTGCCTCCTTGGAGCCTTACTCTGCTTGCCCTGTTCTTTCCCTCCTGCAGGGAGACAAAATGCAGTGGGCCTCCCTACTGCTGCTGGTGGGGCTCTGTTCCCTCTCCCAGGCCCAGTATGATGAAGACCCCCACTGGTGGTTCCACTACCTCCGCAGCCAGCAGTCCACCTACTACGACACCGATCCCTACGAGCCATACCCCTATGCGCCCTATGAGCCCTACCCTTATGGGGTGGAGGAAGGCCCCGCCTACGCCTATGGCTCTCCCTCACCACCTGAGCCCCGAGACTGCCCCCAGGAGTGTGACTGCCCGCCCAACTTCCCCACGGCCATGTACTGTGACAACCGCAACCTCAAGTACCTGCCCTTTGTCCCCTCTCGCATGAAGTACGTGTACTTCCAGAACAACCAGATCACCTCCATCCAGGAGGGCGTCTTTGACAATGCCACCGGGCTGCTTTGGGTTGCGCTGCATGGCAACCAAATCACCAGCGATAAGGTGGGCCGGAAGGTCTTCTCCAAGCTGCGGCACCTGGAGAGGCTTTACCTGGACCACAACAACCTGACCCGCATGCCTGGCCCACTGCCTCGGTCCCTGAAGGAATTGCACCTCGACCACAATCAGATCTCCAGGGTCCCCAACAATGCTCTGGAAGGGCTGGAGAACCTCACAGCCTTGTACCTTCAGCACAACGAGATCCAGGAGGTGGGCAGTGCCATGAGGGGCCTCCGCGCGCTGATCTTGCTGGACCTCAGCTATAACCACCTGCGTCGAGTGCCAGATGGCCTGCCCTCCGCCCTGGAGCAGCTGTACCTGGAGCACAACAACGTCTACTCAGTCCCTGACAGCTATTTCCGGGGGTCCCCCAAGCTGCTCTATGTGCGGCTGTCCCACAACAGCCTTACCAACAGCGGCCTGGCCTCCAACACCTTCAACTCCAGCAGCCTCCTGGAGCTCGACCTTTCCTACAACCAGCTGCAGAAGATCCCACCGGTCAGCACCAGCCTGGAGAACCTCTACCTCCAAGGCAACAGGATTAACGGTGAGACCTGGCCGGGGGGGTGGGGTGGGGTTGCTTAACTGGAAAGACCCCGTTCTAAATGCCAACAGCCAGAGAACAGAAATGGAAGTGAGGGGTCTGGGAGCACATGTAGCAGTCCCCAAACCAAGTCCTACCTTGCACCTGAGGTCAAAAGTAGCATGTTCTTAGACTAAGCACAGTGCTGGGGAGACTTGCCGGGGGCGGCCTGCATCAGGGAAGGCTTCTCAGAAGAGCTATGTTTCCATCTAAGTTATAAGAAGTCAGTATGCCATGACTTCCGGGGAGCCAGGATGGAACACTTCCAGGCTGGGGTACTGCAATGAGGTCAGGCTCAGTCCCAAAGCAGGTCACCTTAGGTGGGAGGCATCATTGTATTGAGGAACAGGGAGAGAATGAAGCAAGGGTGGTGGGTTGTTCACAGAAAGACTCTGGCTGAACTGCTGGGGTCTGTCCTGGAGGAAGGGGCTGCAGGGAACTCTGCTTCCTAGCTGACCAGAAGAGGCCAAGCTTGGTTTCCACATGGTCACTCCTGCCTCTGTGGTCAAGTCTTGTGTTTGGATATTTATTTGTTTCTTAAACAAAACAGCCAGGGACAAGGACATGTGTCCCTGTTCTGGTTAGCTCCCCCTGGAGTGCAGGGGGCCCCTGGTGGCTGGGTAAGATCCTAGAATAACAGGAGCCTGACACTGCAGCACCCTGGGGTGGAGGGCAAGGACACTGGGCCTCTTGTTCTCTAGGTACATCTCAGAAGACACCTGAAGGAATTCACTGACTGCCTCTTTCCTTAAAAACTCCAGTTGGAGAGTCTGGTTGCCTTCAGCTGTGTTAAAACCCTGTGTTCAAAACGTGCTTACAGTACCCAGGGCCTCTGATGTCTTAGCTCCAGCTGGGAGGCACTGAACCAGTGTTTAGCCCCCCTTCCTCCTGGAGAAGGGAGGACTCACTCATGACCACCAGAAAGGGCTCTGGAGGGGAGTCTGCCAGGTCTGCAACACCATTAACACTCAGGTAGGGCCTGAGTCTCCATCTTCCCCTTCTCTCCTCTCCCTGCATGCTGGGATGGACAGATTAGTCACCTGGCAGATGCTAACAGCTGGACAGCCCTCTGAGTAAAAGAAGGAAGTCAAAAAAATAAAAATAAAAAAAGAAGGAAGTCCCACTAGGTTACGTGAAGTAGGAAGTAGGAAGTTAAAGGCTCATGCCCTCTAGTTTGAAGAGCATAACAGCACCCCAGGCAGCCCAGGCCATTTGGTATTTATTATCTCTCTCTTTGGAAGTTCACAGTCCCGAGAGGGCCAGTTCTCTAAGATGCTGCCACACACTTGACATTTACCTGGACTGGTCATTTCCCACCTGGATGTCGCCATCCCTTTCCTACCACCCCCTGACCCCAGGGGACAGTTGGTCAGGAATGTCACACTGAATGCAGTTCTCCAGCAGCACTTACCTTGGACAAGTGGCTATTGAGAGCCAAGGCCTTGGGCAAGAGCCACTGGCTACTGTCTGACTCTGCTGTCCAAGAAATGATGGGAAGGACCACCTCACCCCCCCACACACACACACCATGGTGTTCTGCCTAAGTGCAGAACCACTTTACCTCTCAAACAGGGCATGGACCACCCCCTTCCAAAAGCCAGCCAGAGCCAGAGATAAAACCACAACACTCAAGTGTCCCAAGGCCTGTGAGAGAGTTCCCCCTCAAATCAAACAACTTAAAAATGTTGCCACCCCTCGGGCCGGGCACGGTGGCTCGTGCTTGTAAGCTTCAGCCTATGAAGCGGCCGGGGCTAGGGATCACGGTTCGAGTCCCACCTGGGGCCTGTAGCGAGACCTAGTTCCAAAAAATAGCTGGGCGTGGTGGCGCGCACCTGTCATCCCAGCTACCTGGGAAGCTGAGGCTGGGGATTGCTTGAGTCCGTGGTACCCCGGGCAATGAGAACCTGCGGTTCCACAGGCAAAAACAGCGAGACCTTGTCTCAAAAAAAAAAAAAAAATGTTGCCACCCCTAATCCTGCAGATTAGACCAGATTCCATGTATCTGTTTATCATTTAGTCTTCCTCCAGCCCCTCCTCTTTAGGTAAAATAGCACCAACTCCTTGTTTTCCTTAATATTGAGTCAGTGTGCGTCTGTCTGTGTCTGGGCCAGGGCTGATCTGTATGCTGCTCCATGATGGCTGTTGTTATCACCTTTCCTTCTCATTGCCACAAGTTAACAGGCATTACTTGGTTCCTGGTTTTTTTCTTTCTCTTTTTTCCTTTCCTTTTCTTTCTTGTATTTTTGTATTGCAAAGGATGGTGAGATTGAGCTGCACAGAAAGACATGCAATCTCCCCGGGTCACCAAGGGGTCGCTGAACCCCTCTCCAGTCACTGAGGACCCAGAGCCAGGCATGTCTGACTGGGGGTGTAAGAACCAGAGACACAGGGAAGACAGTCTCAGTCTCTGTCCTTGGGCAAATGTCCAGGGTCTCCCTACACAGCCAGGCAGGGCCTGGGGGCACACGTGGCAAGGGTGGGTTTGAAGCCACCCTCTAAGGGAGGACAGGAACCAACAGAGATGCAGTGGGTAAGAGCAGCCCTGCCCTTCTTCTTCCTCAGTTTTTCCAGGCTGGCACCAGCAAGGGAACATGGTCCGGAATGCTATTCAGAAGCTCCGGGAACCAGCAGGCAGGGCAGGATGAGGGGAGGAATTTGGAAAGACCGTGTCAGCATGTAAGCTGGGCTAGGCTGGAAAGTGGTCCCTTCACTGTCCAAGGAGAACCTTGCCCAGCAAGACACACACAGGGCTCGCAGTGGCCAGCGTGTAGACAATCTACACATATCTAGCAGTCCCCCAGAGTCCCCCATTATTTCTGTATGCCCAGTTGTCTCATGTAGCCGAAGGCCTGGGGCTCTGGGCTGAGCAGAGACTATCACAAAGCCTATAACACAAGCCTGAGTTTGATGCATAAGCTGGGCCACCTCACCTCTCCCCAGTCTGGCCTGCTCCACCCCTTCTCCACATACCTCACACCAAGCCTCTGGCAAGGCTCTACCTTACTGTCTGCTCCACCCAGAGGCCACTTCATCAGTCTCTGAGGGCCAGAAAGGGCACAATCCAGATCTCCTGCCCCCTGAGCGCTCACCAAAGAAAGTGCTGCCACCTGCTCCAGTCTCTCTAAGCCCAAGTGTCTTCCAGACTATGGATCTCCAGCACAAGCTCACCCCAGCTCGTCTCAGCCAGTTCCTAACAGACTGGAAGTGATTCGCGGTCCTCCTTTGAAAGCACTTTCCTCATCAATCTAGTCAAGCTCTCCACAGCATGATCCTTGTTACTGCCTTTCATACCCGTGACCTTTCCCCCCACAATGCCCTCCAAAGCAACCCCTAAGAAAAGTCAGAAAAGCCTTGCTGCCACAGCTGAGACACACCCCTGTCCACCTCAGCCACCTGATAAATGCCTCTGGTGGAAACAGAAGCCTCAGCCAGTTGTGCCCAAGTGTGACAGCCCTGCAGACTCACCCCTGCTGGACCCTACCCTGCACGTCCAGGGGGTGACTTTCCCTAAAGCTCCTGGGAGAAGAGCAGTCTCCAGAAACCCCTGCACCACAATGAAGCCCTAGTCTTCAGCAGCTGGTGACTTGTGCTCTCCCCATGGGTGAAACCAGCTGAGTGCCTACTGTTTTTAAGTTCCACACCCCATAGCTGGGAGACAGAGGTGGCTGATTTTCCAAGAGGACGTCAGGGTGGAGGACATATATATTAGCAGCAGCAGAAGGGTGTCTATTAGGTCCAAGAAGAACTATTATGTCTATTAAGGTTATAGGGTTGGGGGGGGGGAGTCTTTCAAAGGGGGATATCTTTTTAGACTTTTTTAACAAAGAAGGGAGTGAGCTGTAATCACCCTCAAGGAGCAGGGGTTCCATGGTAGCCCCTGTCCATCTATGCCTTCTGTGTCCTCTTAACCTCGGTGCCTGTGCTCACCTCAGAGGTTATACTGCGAGGGGAAATGTGCACTGTCTGGTCCCCCAAACCTCCAGCTTACCAAGACACCTGTCTCTTGGCCCCAGCTTCTCTCTTTGATTTTCTGCCACTTCTTCTGTCTGCAAAGTGGCGAGTTATATTCCAGATTTAAGACCTTCCATTTCCCCAGTCTCCCTTCTCAGAACAATTTCAACAAAGCCCTGCTTCTCAGAAAGCAATCAAGCACTCCCAAAGCTCTAGGGCAGGTCTTTGACCCCTCTGGCTTTCCCCTGCTGCCAGAGATGGGAAGAGATCCGTTCTTAGCTGGAAGGACGCTCAAGGACATTCCAAAGCTGCCGAGTACTGTACAGCCTGCCAGTGGGTAGGGGGTGGAGCTGCCGAGGCCCACTCTGGGGCTAGTTCCTCCTCCTAGTGGTGAAAGTCGGTATGACTCCAAGGCTGTGAACGGCAAGTTTTGGCCTCGCGCTAAATGGGGTTCCTGATGGGGCTTTTCCCATCCACCCCCGCCCCTCTTGTCCCCACAGAGTTCTCCATCAGCAGCTTCTGCAGCGTGGTGGACGTCATGAACTTCTCCAAGCTGCAGGTGCTGCGTCTGGACGGGAACGAGATCACGCGCAGCGCCATGCCGGTGGATGCGCCGCTCTGCCTGCGCTTGGCCAGCCTCATTGAGATCTGAGCCCCCTACCCTACTGCATTTGGCTTGATGGTTTGGTTTGGCTTTTGTGGGCAGCTCTGGGACAGACCCTCTCACAGAATCCGTGGGTCCCTCTCTGGTCTTCTTCCTCATAGGCAGGTGCGGTGGCATCCGCGGACAGGTAGCATCCTCCGCCGGGCACTGGGGAATCTCTCTTTTCCAGGACGGAAGTGGTGACAGAGGGAGTTATCCCTGAACAACCCTCCCCCGGAAACCTCACTGTGGAAGGTTAAAAGTTGCTTAACCAATAGCACCCGTGCCTGCTTTACTTTAGCCCCCCCTCTCTGCGGCCTGCTCTAAACGCTCTGGTGCTGGGTGGGTCCTGTGGTCACTCTGCCCCACTTGCTGCACCTCAGGATATTCCTCTGCCCTTTGGCCTCCTCCTAAGTCCACTCAAGCTTGATCTACAGACTCTGCCCTGGCAGAAGTTAGAGAGCCCAGGTGTCTTCCTGTGAGAGAACCTCTATGTCTGAGGCTGAGAGGAGGCAGTCACCTCTCCACCTCCCTCACCTCATGCCCTGACAGGCTCCAGCGAGCTCTCCAGGCTGAGGACTCCCCCTGGGCTGGTGTGGGAGATGAGCAGCCTCAGTGCATATAAATTCATGAGGTAATATTTTAGCAGCTGGGCAATTCTTTGAGGGGGAGTCAGACTTCAAAGGAGGAAAGACCAGACCTTGCTTTTCATCAGAATCCATCATGGGGACAAAGAGCTCAAGCAGCAGCGGCTCTTTGGTGCTTGTGCTCCGCCCAGCGCCCTCTGCCTTCCCAGACTCTCCCTCTCTGGGTCATTATACGCCAAGGAGAAGGTCACTGTCTCGAATTATGAGAAAGGTAGTTTGTCCTCTCCTCTTAGCCAACAGAAAGGTCTCAGCCCTGGACTTTCCTGCTGGTCCTGAGGAGTAGGCTGCAGTACACCCGTAGTGCTTAGTCTTGAGATCATGGTTAAAAGCACAGCCTTACGCTGGGTCCAGTGGGTCCACAGCCCACTGGTAGCCAAAATCCTCTGCTTGCAGCCCCAGCTACTCCCTCATTACTGAGGATGCCTGATGCTTTTTCTCTTGGCTGAGAGCACAAACTCTTCCCATTTCTGAAAGGTAACACCGCCTGGGGCATAACCCACGTGCTCTTTTAGTGCCACCAGTGGGACTGCAGCCAGGTCTGGTTAAGGAGAGCTGTCCCTCATCTGTCCCTGCTCAGTTGTCATTGCATCCCTGTGCTTCCCTGAGAAGCAAGGGGAGCCTTGGACTATGTTCTTGGCTCCAGCTCCTGAGATCCACAAAAGCCAAACCAGCTCATTTCAACGAGAGAGCTCGGGGGTGAGGGGCAAGGCTGCCTCCGGCCCAGGGTTCTTGGGAAAGCATCTGCATGTGACTGCCGTGCCTCTGCAAGGGATCTTTGTACCAGAAGCTCATGCGCTGTGGGCTAACCTGACAATAAAGTTATTTTACGATCGCATCTGTAGGATGGAGTCATTTAAGGTGGACTCAAGGCCTGCTTTAAAGAGGCCCAGAGGGGTCATGTTTGACTCAGACTGAGAAAAACGCACCTTCTTATCAATTCCATTCAGGCAGACGAAGCTTAGGGGTTTAAAAAGAAAAGTCATCTATAAAAGATTTAGTCAGCAAATCTGTTTTGGAAGTTCCCTTTTAAGTCTAACTTCAATACCACTAGTTTCAGACATCTTTCTTTTTGCCCCCAAAAGGTTTTTTTAACTAACTTTTTCAATCATTCTAGCATTTTTCGCCGTCAACAGTCCTACCTTGTAGCTTGTGGGTCTGGTTTATACTGAGTGTGGTTTTCTTAACTGCTTCTGCCTCCTAGTGGCCACTATGCAGAACTGAAGGTGGTCAGGCGCTTGCAAAACTAAGTGCCCAGAGGAGGAAATCAGCCTTCAGAGAAAGGGTCATGGATTCTGGCTTCCCACCTCGCTTAGCTTTTCTGGAAAGTACCAGGTGTTGGGCTGGTTCATAGCAATGTTTCTATGAGTTAGGAGGACAGATTTGTACTTTCAGGATAAGCGATTACTTTCTAACAGGGCAACCACACTATTAATGGAGCCCTAGTACATTCTGTGAACTTCTGTACCAAGCTGAATCCATAAGGTATAACCCCTTCTTAATCCAGAGCAAACTAATTTGATTGTGATCCTCTGGCACCGGAGTAAGATAGAAATGTGAGTATGTAAAAGCTCAGAAGACACAGCCCTGTCTCATGGCATTGCTTCTGCTCAGTGATGTGCAGCCAAGCCCACAGGAAGGGGTGGAGACAAGGACATGCAGACCAGGACAGCCACGCCCAAGGAGGCAGCTTCTGCTTCTCAACAGTGACATCCCCACCAAAGCAGAGCAGGGAGAACAAGCTGGAGCCAGGCCCAGCCTGCTGCAAAGCTTCTCAGGGACCTAAAGTCATGATTTCTTAAGAAGGCCCTACCCATCCATCTGCACTGGTGCTTTCCCTTGGATCAGTACCTGCTTTCCCTTGGGTCAGTACTGGATCAATATCTGCAAGACATTAGGCCTTCATTTCTGTCAGGTGCACACCAAACCATCCTAGGTGGAGATATTACTCAGTTCACTATTTTACGGTGGGAAAGTTGAGGTACTGAAGGTGAGACTGGCCAGGGAGAAAGCATCAAGCCCAGGATCTGAGCCACACCATCTGTCTCCCGACCCATCAACCTTGCCACGGTGTTTCTACCATGTTATCCTGAAACACTGTTATTGGTGTAAGCAGGACTGCAGGGTCTGTATGTAGGGAGAGGCCATCTGGCTTTATGTTTGTGGCCCTAAATCTATTCTCTGAGCATTCCTAGCCCATTTATGAGTTTTCCAGTTAAAACTCATTCTGCATCAATAGATGTTACTGGGCACCCCAAGGCAGGCACTGGGGATACTTCAGAGAATGAAAGCAAACAGCTCTTGACCTTAGCGCAGTGACAAGCAGTGAACATAAATGAAGGAGAGGATCACAGGTCTATTCAAGGATTATTATCAAGGCGCCTGACCTCCTGGAAGGTCAGAGATAAGGAGGGAGAGCATAGTTTCAGAGATGAAGAGATTGGATAGCAACACACACAGATAGCGCAATTGTAAACATCCACAGACACTGAAAAAAAAAAGCAAAATTGACTGGAGTTCAGAGAACAAGGGAGAGGGCTTCAAGCCTGATGCTGGAGATGCAGGCAGAGCAGAACCACTAGCATTACCCTCACATAAGTCAAGAGCACCCAAGAAACCTAGAGCTGGTTCAAGGCCCTGCCTTGTACACGGCAGGTCTAACTTCTTGCCACTAGGGGGAAGCATCTCACTTTGTACTGTCAGAGGCTCCTCTGGAACCTCTCGGGCTTTAACTCCTCCCACTTGGTCCCAAGCTGCTCTGAGCAGCCGGGTTGTGACTAGACACTGACCGAAACTCAAGGCACCAGAGGGCATGCTGGAATCAGGTGGAACTCATGAATCCTGTAGATTCTCTTGCCAGCTATTTTTAAAGGCATCATAAATAAAACACAATTCCAAAGGAAATCAATAACATTGAAATGCAGTTACAAAATATGCATTATACTATACAGTTTATTGACGTAATAAATAGCAAACTATAGCAACAAGTCTAATTAGCCATAGTCATCTCAAAGTTCTGGTGAGCATAAATGACATTTGATCCTATTTTCAATACCTAATGTGAAATAAAAGTATCTCGGACTTCAGTTGGATGCTGCGGTGGTTTGTTACCTTCAAAATGGAGTAGAACATTAAATTTCTGTCCGCGATGTAAGAAGGTTAACAGTCCTCTTATTTAAGCTGTGAAAAAAAAAAATGAAACAAGAAGATGGAGCATAAAGCAAAGGTAAGAGAGAAGGCAAACCATTGGTTCTTTTCTTTGTAAGCACAGCTCAGTCACTCGACAGATGTTTACTGTGTACAGAACCCTGAACAGATAACACACCAACAGTGGGTGTACTTAGTGCATGAACAAATGCTATAAAGCTCTCAGGCACTGCTGTGGAGTTCATGGGGACAATACTCGCTGATTTCACTCTGCCTTAGCCACTTAAAAGACTCTTAGCTGATTTGAGAACTTAGGAGGCAGTTAGAAGGATGTGCTGATGTAAGTGGACAAATACTCTCTCTCTTTTTCTTTTTTTTAAGAAGAGGGAGCTGTGAGAGCTGAGGTGGCTGGGAACTCCACAGGAGCAGCGCCAGCTGTTGCTTCACCCACCAGCTCAGTTGCTTGGTGGTCTACCTCCCAGCTCTCCTGCACAGGAGCTGCAGTTAAGGTCTGATACTCCAAGACTTGGTACCCTGTATAGAGCTTCCAACTTATCCAAAGTTCTCTCCCTCAAAAGACAGAGAGAAGCTGGTAGACTTGGCTCCTGCCAGAAGCTGAGCCCCAGGTCACCAGGCTACCATGCTGTGCCTGAAGGAAGCAAACACATTGCTCAATTCCAGGGAGCCTGAATTCCCAGAACAGCAACCCTTCCCAAAAATCCAGCTACACCCTAGGGACTGATTCCACTTGTAGCTGGAAAAGGACCAACACAGTAGACAACCATGTCCTCTACTGTACCACTCAGCCACAGGGAGCAAAAGACAGTATCAGCTCAAAAAGACTGAATTAACAAAAAGACCGTGTAGATTTGCCTCACCATGCCAGGCTCCAACAGGAATGGCAAATGTTAGAGACAAATGAGCTGCTCCCATCTACACGGCCAGTTACACTTGAAGGAGAAAAAAAAAAATTACACTTGACCCAGTTTAAGGAACAATAACAGGAAATGGGCCAGAAGAGATAAGACCTACCTAACTAAGCAGAAACCCAGGGAAGCAAAATGCGGTGAGTCTTAAATCCTCTTAAATCTCTTGAGCCAGCACTTAGATCCAATCATCTCTACAGATCCCAACAGGGCCATACAGGGTCCTGGTAAAATAGGACACTGGGCAAGGACCCTGGCAGATATGTGCTGCTGGGGTCAGGTTCCCTGTAACTCTGGAGGGGATCCTCTGTCAGGTGGCAGAGCCAACCACGGCAGCTGACACAGGAAGGTATAGGGAAAGCTATTCCAAGAAAAGAAGCACAAAATTCAAATCCCTGAATAGAACCAGACCAGTGTAGGTAGGGAGTCAAGGGCTCCAAGTCCAGGAGTAAAGGTGTTTCAGGTGTCAAGAGGAGTGTGGGCTCAGTGAGACCACTTAGGTGGTGTCCCTGACCTGTTCTTGAATGTGGATGCTCTCAGTCCTGGGGCCACTTGAAAGTGTGGAAAAGCACCTCTCAAGGGCTCCATTATCATATTTTCTGAGCCAAAAATTAAAGTACATGTCTTCATTGGATACTAAATTAGAATTTTTTTTAAAAAAGTAATATCCTAGCTAAGATATACAGTCAGCAAAGATCATTTTGGGGTCAGATCATCTAGATGGAAGAAGTAGTGTATCAATTCCAATTCTTGGGTTGCAAGCAACAGAAACTGAATCTAGCTGATATAAGCAGAAAAGGGACTAATTTGCTTGTTACCCTTTAAAAAGATGTAGCATTTTGGGTAGCTTACATCTTTGGAAAGGTTTAAGAACCAGGTGTATAGGGCATGCAACCAGAAACAATATAAAAAAATCACTGGAGCTGGCAATGCCACCACATTGACCTTCAAGTAGATAATGGGCACTTCTGTCTGTAGAATCACCACCCCAACCTCAGTGGGGTAGATTTCCACAAGACCCCCTGTGTTTTCACAGCACTAATTTCCAATTCAACGTGAAGCTGGCAGAATCAAGTCAGATGTTAGTGGCCTGAGTGAGGTGGGAGGATGAGTCTCTAGCAAACTCATCTTCAATAGAGCTGAGCTAGTTCTCATGGTAGGAGTGGGGGTGAGGGACAGACTCAATAAGCAAAGGGCCCATATTTTGAATGGCCACTAAAATGGCAGCATTTCAGGAAATCTGTAGAAGTCGGTTTTTTTAAGACATTGGTCCCCATACCTGCCATCTTGGCAATTCTGCAGAGCTGGGTCACAGACACCTACACTATCTAAATAGTCATGTATATAGATTGGAATTATATGTACAAATTAGAACTGCTATGTACAAATTCCATTTCCTCTTAGTCCAGAAATACCTAGGTCCTACTCACAGAGCAGATCATTCAAATGACATCCTGGCAACAGTGAAAATCATACAAGAGGCCGGGCACGGTGGTTCGTGCCTGTAAGCTTCAGCCTATGAAGCAGCTGGGGCTAGGGATCACGGTTCGAGTCCCACTCAGGGCAACACAGCAAGACCTAGTCCCAAAAAATAGCTGGC
>PVHY01015356.1:0-36191 GCA_004024945.1 Uropsilus gracilis
TGGAGTTTGAGGAGGATTGCTTTTTCATTTAAAGACATTAAAAGAAAATTATCAGACAACTCTGCCTATCAGATTCCTCTCTGTTCATAACAATAGACAATACTACCACTTTCTATCTGGTGATGGCTTGTTATAATTGTTGCCAATACTGAAATTTAAAAATAGCCGTTGAGAGCTTAACGAGGCATTTATTTACACACTAGTGTTGTTTAGCACTCTTAAAAACATAATTTTCTGAGTTTTAGCTTTACAGTGTTCCCAAGCAGGTAATTGATAGGATGATTCAAACACAGGTGCATAGACATCTGGTACTATACTTATACCCACCCCTGTACATAAAACTAAGTTTAGACACATGTGAGTACAAAAACATCAGCAGGTATAATTACAGTCATATGCTCATGATTTTTTTATCCACAAGAATAGGTAAGTTACATAGAGTTAATAAGAGAGAAAGAAGCTATGTGGAGGAAAGTGGGTAAGTAAAATAGTAAGTTTTTAGTCAAGAAATAATAGGCATTATTATGAAAATAATTTTAGAATAGAAAAATTTATGAAATCATTGTATCTTTCACCTTAAACTTAATACATTGTTACAAGTCAATAATATCTCAACAAAGTTGGAAACACACACATACACATGAAATAATAGAGGCTAACTTAAAAATAATAATAACACATATGCATAAGACTAGAGCGTAAAACAAGGGAATTTGTAAAGATTAAGGGAAGTAGAATAGTTCTGGTAGGCAAGGGTATTCCTTTCCCTACTATGTCTAATTTTCATAGCTATTCACATTCACTATTTTTCACAAAGTGAACTGAAAGACATTGACTTCAACATTTATATTTTTAAGACAGCTTTATTGAGATGTGATTTTTATACCATAAAATTCACCCCTTAAATATACAACAGTTCAGTCTTTTTTAGATTAAAGTTGTACAACTGCCAACACTATTTAACTCCTGGACATCCCTTCATCTCTAAAAAAAATCCATCATTTATTAGCATTCATCATTGCCTAACTTCTACCCTCCCCTGGCAACCACTTACCTAGTTTCAATCTTTCTGTGGATTTGACTGTTATCAATATGACATATAAATGGAATCATGTACCATGTGCTCTGTTGTATCTGACTTCTTTTACTTGGCAATTTTTTTTACATGAATATATGTCTACATATATATGTACATGAACACAGTCATATCAAAATCATAGAACATGCTCATGACAATGCCTTCATTTTAATGGAAGTGTTTACAACTATACAACTGTAAATTTCTCTTTAAGTACTACCTTAACTGTATCCCACATATATCCCACATGTATCTAGATAGTTTTATTTTGCTTCATTCATGTCTTTTCTTTTTTCCTAATTTTCTATTTTTATCATTTTATTTAATTAATGACATAGCTTTGTTTACATATTAGTTAATGACATCTATTATATCTTTGTTTTTTTACAATATAGGATTTCTCCTATCTGGTGTGGTCACCATAGTTTTCCCACTACCAAAGCACCCATAATCCTCCACCATAATTAGCTATTTCTTTTTTTTTTAATTTTATTTTTGGATTTTTTACAATACATGATTGTATAATTTCTGATCCCCATGGGAATACCCTACCACCATACCCCCTCTGGTTACTTTGCCTCCTTTCTTTTTGTTGTTTGTCCATGTTTAGCCCTTTAGATTTTTCTTTTCTTTTTTTCTGGATCTATTTCCTCATCCTTGGTGAGGGTGTGATTTTTTGGGACCTGGGAGAGCTGCTGTTTATCTTTCCTGTATTGCTTTTGCCTTCATAGGCCGATTTGAGCACCTTTGGTTTCTATGGTTGCTTCTTGTTTCTTGGTGGCTGTTATCTCCATTGTTTTCGACAATATTTTGTTGCTCCTTCACATTATATTTCTGGTCTTTGGCTTTGGGGGCATGATTCCCAGCAGTATGTTTTGATAGAGCAGCTCCTCAATGGGGACAGCCTTCAGCTGATGGGAGGTCTCCTGGTCTCCTCTTTTGGAGCTTTGCTGTGAGCCCACTGCCATTTGGCAGGCCTCTTCCCTCTGAGCAAAGAGGGTGTGCAGTGCCCTTATTGACAGCGTCTCTGTGCCAGGTTCTTGTTCACAGCTTCTCAGTGACATTGTAGGCGTTGTATTTTGTTTGTTCTCATAGTTCAGTGCGTGGTGGTTCTCACTTTGTTCTTTTTGAGTCCTGCCTCAGTGGCATAAATTTAAGGGTCTTTCTTCCTGTACCTCACCTATTCGGTTTCTGTGGTTGAAAATCATCTTGAGGTACTTATTCCTGATGAGGGCTCACTGGAGTGGAGGCAAACCCAGAGGGGTCTGAGGCGGACCCAACACCCTCCCACCCCCCACTCCCTACCCCCCAACCCCCTCCACACACCGAACCTGCTTCTTTACAGGGCTCAGATGTGTGGTGGTGCCCGCATATGGCCTGGCAACACCCTGGGCTGACCCCAGCTCCATTTCACCTGACATCGAGAAACAAGTAGAGTCAGTGCGTGTGGGACCACGCCACCATGGTGCAGCCACGGAGGGTGCGGGCACCAGTTGGGTGGTCCAGGAAAGTCCGGGGCTTGACCCCACCCTCGCCCCACCTAGCTGAGTATTTTTAAGGATTATCCAAAGTACTCACATATTAGTACTTCATTCTTTTCTTGTTACCAAATAAGATTACACAATATGGATACATATTCTTTTCATTTTTACAATTTATGGTAAAAAAGCACATAACAATGATATTATGGAACATAAGAAGTATATATATAGTTTCTAACCTAACTTCTAGAATGGGATTTCCTAGGTGATAAAAACAATAGTAGTGTCCTTTGTTATGTGATTTGGGAAACACCTAAGGATGGTGGGGGGGCGGGTAGGTTTCCAGAAAAACCACCCTTGCAAGCCCCATCCTTGATGTCCTATGAGGAGAGAGGGGCTGGTGGTTGAATGTATCAGTGGTCAACGAGTTAATGATATGATTGTGCCTATGAAGGAAGCCTCTGTAAGACCCCAAAAGAACTAGGTTCAGAGAGCGTCTGAGTTGATGAACACCTGGGGATTGGAGGGAATGAACTTCTTGAGAAATGCCATATGGAAGCCCTGTGTCCTTTCCCCATATCTTGCTCTGCACTACCTGTTCTAGAGTCTTTTTATAGCAAACTGGTAATTAAATAAGTGAAATGTTTCTTTGAGTTGTGAACTACTCTAGCAAATGTAGAGTGGGAGCTACCCTTAAAATAGGGAACTGATGCTATTTTTGCTTAGATATCATAGGGTTGAGTTGAAATCTCAAATATTGTCCACAAGCTGCTATTGATGTGGAGAAACCTACCTCTCTACACACTGGAGTTGAGGACAGTCCTAGTAATGTTTTCCAAGGTCATTTTGAAGCATAAAGCTCATTTGAGTTAAGTAATTCACATTGTTGGTCTACAGAACATGTTGCTAACCTTAAAACCTATTAAATAACTCCTTATTGTCCCTCCCTTCCCCCAAATCCCTAATAGCTACCATTCTATTGTGCACTTGTAAGGATTTGACTATTTTAGATATTCATGGAAGGGGAATCATTATAGAGTGCATCTCTGTGGAAGGGGGAAGATAATCACAGCACAGTGTTCCCAGACACAGACACTATTTTCCTGCTTCTACTTATGTCCAGTTACCTTGGGTTGCAGCTCCCAGTATGCCATGAATTGAAGTTCCTGAATGGGAGGCAAGTGGACATATAAAGGGGGAAGAGGAAACATGTGGTGGAGAGACACTTGGAGAAGAGTCATGTGGCTGAGAGACACCGGGAAGGCTGTTTCTGGTCCTCAGCAGAGAAAGTGATAGTCATCTTGACCTTGTGGTAAATTTTATGGTACATTTTGAATTATCTCTCCTTCTGTGTCAGCTCGATGAATTCTGCCTAAGCTTTTTCTTGTGGCTCCCTTCCAAAAGGGGTTTAGACTCTTGGGCCTTAGCTGTTCTCTGGCATTTGTCACAAAGGGATGGATAATTCTGGAAGTTTATTGAGAAGCGGTTATTAGACGTTCTTTCCTTGTTCTCTTTCTCTGCACACCAAGTAAAGATTTTCTTACTAGGAATTTGCTTGCTTATGCTCATGCAGATTACCAAACCCTTTAGAATATGGCCTTTAGCATTTGGGGGTCCAAACCTATCAGTTGATATAGTGATAGGATTATATAGAATATTTGTTTTTGTGACAGGCTTATTTCACTTAGCATAATGTCCTCAAGTTCATCCATGTTGCAGGATGAAATAAGATTTCCTTACCCTTTAAGGCTGAAAATACTACAGTATGTGTGTTTGTGTGTGCTCATTTTGTTTATCCATTTGTATGGTCATATATTTGTAATTCTCTTGGGTGTACACATTGGAATTACTAAATCATATGCTAATACAACACATAGCTTTTCAAAGAAGTGACAAACCGTTTTTCAAAAGCAGCTACTTTATCTTTTGTTTTACTTTACTTGTATGCTAACAGTGTACAAAGTGTTCCAATTTCTCTACATCCTTTCCAAAAGTTATTATCTCTTTAATTATTGCCATCCTAGTTAATATGAAGTAGTGTAAGTGCCCACTTAATATCTTTAACAGATATTTAAGAACTGTGACTTTAAGTGAAACAATGCATAAGCAAAGTAGGTTCTTGAATCAATTGTTTTGTTGAAACTTGGCCAGAATTATATTTTTTCTCATCAAAGTTCTAATGAAACAGCATTATTCCAATGCTGTATTTTACTGTGGTTTTGATTTACATTTCCTTAGCCATGTCACATTTTTTCTTTAAATGGGGAGCAGAGGGGACAGGCTAAAGAAATTTCCTCTGGTTCTATTACTATCATGAGATCAGAGTGCCTAGGGAGCATAGTAAGAGAGTAGTTAGCTTTGCTTAGGTAAAATGTAATATATATACCATTGATAATAATACTAAATAGAAACTAATAGCACCTGCACTGTTCTAATTTCTTTCACTTGGTATCCCATTTAACAACATGCAGGACACTCACACCCCATGTGTGTGGAATTAACTTCTTTGTAAGCATCCTTGGAGAATTCTTTTAAGGGAGATTTATCTTTCATCTCTGGTTGTTCTGACATTGTAACTTTCATTCCCCACAATATTTTTATTCCATATGACCATCGACGTTGTCTGTCAGTTTTATCCTGAAAAAGCTAACTTTGGAGCCCCTCTTTCCCTTCTACTTGACAGTCAGTTTCATCTAGAGTCTCACTTTTGGTGCTTATACTTGACCTGGGACTTCTTTCTATCAGTTAGGGTCTAAGAATTTAGTTGATTGATCTATAGATAAGAAAACCCTTTTCTTAAAGAGTATAAGTCACTGAAAGTGAGGCTTTATCTCTGTTTTCTCCATGTTCTTCTCAGTCAAACACGTTTATATAAGAATACTGGACCATCCCAAGCCCAAACCCTCTGGTCCAGAGGGGTTGAATGATAAAAATGACAGTGGTGAAATGCATCCTAGAAACCTAATGAGAATGGCTGAAGTGACTGATGAGGCCTGGCTTGAGGTGTTCTGTTTTAAGATACATATTAGTGCTGTCTGCTACTAGGGTTAAAACTGATTAGTTATAACCTTAGTCATATCACACTACTTTCCAGTAGGCTCACTGTAAGCTAATTAGCTCTCAACTGGTTTTGTTAGTTTACAATGAAAAGACAAGCTGCTCATATGAGTAGAGAAAATTTATTGAGTACAAGCATGAGCATATTTTGTGAAAAATTGAAAGAATACATAAATAAGCTTCCCAGTTATAAGGATATTTTGGGGTATAGTAATAAAAATAAAATCTAGGTATAAAAATAGGTTTTGTGCATGATTATTCAAACAGAAGCTTAATTCATTGTAAAGCAACTACAAAATCACATCATTACCAGTTAAACAATATAAGGAATCAAGTTCACTTTAATGTTCAAATAGAAATTAAATGAAAGGTTAAATTCATAGACATAGTATCAGAGGATCATTTTCATGATTTCTGAATAGATACTATCATACCAGACAGACCTTGTTAAGGCTTTTTGCTTTTACATACAAGTTTGGCGGGTTATACATTCCAGATATGTTGATATACTCCAGGGGATAAAGGTAATGAGGAAGTGACATTCTACCTCTCCATGGGTGTGTCCAGAAGAATACAACTTATTTAAGTATTGCTTTAGGTTAAATGTCAGAAGAGAGCTATTCATAGGCATAGATTAAAGCATAGCCCACTCATGGCTGAAAATAATAGTCAGGGTCAAAAAGGAAAACAGAAAAGTATATGGCAGGTGTAAGAAACAAGAAAAGAAGGGAATACAACACTTACGTTTCATTAAGAGAGAAAATATGTTGTTATAAATTATTTGCCACACATTTTCTGATTGAAAATTTTATAGACAGCTTGGAGACATGATAGACTTCTATGCTTTATGGGTACTGCATATAAACTGCTAATATTTTCTTTATCTTCTTTGTGACTTGTGAACTTGTTACTTTTTAGTACTTTGGAGGAATGGGTATTGAAATATCAATGTATGGATACGTATAATGCTTATGTTTTTGTACAATTCGTTAGAAATATAAAGTGTTTTGTGACTTTTACAAAAATACCATGTAGATTTTTTTCTTAGAAAGTATGAACACATTTAGGCAGAATCACTACAATATCTACTCAGAAACCATTATTCAGACTGGGGAACAGAACATATTATTGACATTGAAGGTGGAAAATAATGTTGAAGAGAGATTCATTCATTGTTGTTTTCAGTTTTTTCTTTGTTTTTCATCATTTCCTGTATCTGAGGAGAATGAAAAAGAATTTTTTTCCATTTACAATTTTGGTCGACTTGGAATTACCATATCTTTTGGGATGCAATCTATAGACAGTTAAAACACAAAAGTTTTGTACTAAATTATTTGTTTGAACTAAAACAAATAATCTGGAAGTTGATAAGA
Source organism: Uropsilus gracilis (assembly GCA_004024945.1). NCBI lineage: Eukaryota > Metazoa > Chordata > Mammalia > Eulipotyphla > Talpidae > Uropsilus > Uropsilus gracilis. The sequence goes on from PVHY01015356.1 coordinate 6,990, forward strand.
AAACATGTTTTAATTTCTAGGGGAACCACTAAAATTATTAAGGGAATTATTAGGGCCATGAATCTGTTCTGTATGACACTGTAAATATAGAAAAATGTGATATACATTTGTCAAACAAATGGAATGTATAAAAAGAGGAGCCTAAATCATAGGCTTTAGTTAATAAAAGAGTTTAAGTGTTGGTTCATCAGCTGTGATAAACCTAACACTCTGATGCAAGATATTACCAACAGGGGCAAAATGGGTAAGGAGAATTGGGTGAATGGGGAAGGACATAAATGGAAACTTTTATTCTATGCTCATTTTTTTCCGTAATGCTAAAACTAGTCTAAAAAATAAATTATTTTCAAAATCCCCCATGTGTGATTTTTTTAAAAGTATGGATATATAATTTCTAAACTAAGAGAGATAAAAATGGGAGTGATGAAAGGTAAAACATAAAAATGGGAGTAATGAAAGGCAGAAAAGAAACAGAACAAATAGTAAATGATAGCACAATAGTTTTAAAAGCTAAATATGTCTTTAATTACATCAAATATAAATGGAATAAATGCTACAATTAAAAGTTTTCATATTTGAATAAAGATAAAAAATCATAATATATGCTAAGAAAGATACCCAGAACTTAAGGATAGAGTAAGGCTAAAAATAATCTGATCTAATGGATTATATTTAGAACAATTTTCAGTAATTGTTGAGTAAGACTTTCTTCAGCTCCAACTAATTCATTCACAATTAGCCATATAACACATCATTAAAGCAAGTCAACACATTTCAAAAATTTGAAATCTTGTTTTAGGACTAAGGAGCAACTGACATAGGAGTTGCATAGGCAACTTGAAAATCCATATCTGACCATTTATACAACCAAATGCCCCAAATATCATAACTTGAAGAAATTTTATTAAAAATAATAAACTATTTTGAAGTAGGTAAAGTGAAAATACCACATACTTAAATTTATGTGCTAAAACCTTAAATGCATGTGTGTGTATGAATATATACATACATATATATTTATATCTGAGGCTCCACAATATATATAAGGTCTTAAAAAATTAAAGCTGCCTATAAGAGCTATTTAGCATGAACAAAATCTAACCTCACCCCTGCTGAAAAACAAAACAAAAAACCCAAAAAACCCTCCAATTAAACCAGAACAAGACGAGGGAGTCAGGCAAGATGACTGCAGAATGAATAAAGACATCAGGCTCATGTCCTTCATGCTGTCACAAGATTGTAGTAGAGCATAGTGAAAAACCCCTGAAAGAAAAAATGGATGACAAGGACACACACCAGGAGCAATGGTCTGGTGGAAAGTGACAGTTTTAAGCAAACTGTTTCTACAGTGACTCCAGGGCAGTGCAGCCCACAAGAGCGACAGGTGGCCATTCTGTCAAACCCTCTACAGTTGCTGCTTCAGGGGCACACTCTGACATCTCAGCTCTTAAGACAGACCAGGAATGGCACTAGATAAATGCTCACAGAGTTGGTGCTGAAGATAGAGGGCGCACTGTGGGAGAGCGGCACGGGTGGGGTTTCAGAGTGAGGATTAACTGACTTGAGTCAAAGGTTCTTAGTATAGGATAGTTGGAGACTCAATCCTTGGAAAGAAATAGGTCAGGTTACCCGTGTCTGCTCAGAGCAGTGGCCACTACTCAAAACCAAAGTCAAGATTGGGATATTCAAAACATCTGCCTGCTCATCCCCCCCCCCCCCCATTTCCCACCAGAACTAAAACCAAAAGACAACAAAAACGAGAATTTAAGCACCAGTTAGTAACAGGAGCAAACACCTGGGATAAAGCTCTGTTTTGGAGAAAAGTACAGCTTCCAGCCTGTGACCCCATATCAACTATAAACAGTAGCAGGCTCCCAGCCTGCACCTGATGCTCAGAGAGCCCACAGGGGAAGCAGACACAGACTTATAGAAAAACTACTACAGAGGAGGTGGTCTCTAGGAGGGGATCACAGTGGATTCCCACCACACTACTCTGATACCCACAGCACAGTAGGACGCATGAATCCCTGATGTCCCCTGGAGGTGATCCTTGGATGCCCTGCTGTCCTGGGACTCTTGTATTGACTACCCCTCACCAGAACTAGTTCTCCAAATTCTTCAACTGGTGCAAAGGGATCAGTCTGAAAGTTAATCCCTATGACAACACATAAAAACTAAAAATGAAGAGAAAGAAGAACACACCATAAAATCACTGCAAGTGCTGGTGTCAAAAAATGGAGAAGCTTCTTAGTCCAGCAAAATAACACATCATGATTGAAGGGGAGTTCATGGTAACAGTTAAAACAACATTCAAGGAACTGAAAAAGACAAACCAAACCAACACAAAACAAAATAAAAGAAAACAAAACAAAAACAAAAACACTGGAGGATATACATCTGGCTAGGACTTTTAGTATTATGTTCAACAGAGGTGATAGAGTGGGCATTTTTGCCTTGTTCCTGATTTTAGAGAAGCTCTCAGTCAGCTGTGGAATTTTCCATTTTCATTTCACTTCATTTTCAATGTTTTATGTTGAGGTAATTTCCTTTGGTTACTAGTTTGTTGAGAGTTTTTATATGAAATGGTGCTAAATTCCATCAAATGACTTTTCTGTATCTATTTTTTTCTATTAATGTGGTATATCAAGTTGAAAAATCAATAGCAAGAATAAATCCAACCTGCCCTTGAAATGATTCTTTTAAGTGCAATTGGATTTGGCTTGCTGGCTTGCTGGTATTTTATTGAGGATTTTTGCATTTATGATCTCAGGGATATTGGCCTTTAGTTTTCATTTTTGTGTATCTTTGGTTTTAGAATGACAATAATGCTTACCTCATGAAATGAGTTTGAAAGTATGTTTTATGCTCTTCAGTTTTCTGGAAGAATTTGAGAAAGCACTTTCTCCTATTATGTGTCTTTTCTTTGATTTATCTTTACATGTTATTAAAAAATCAAAGATATATACTTCCTTAAATGTCAGACTTTATCATGAGCCATTCAGTCCTGGACTTTTCTCTGTTGGGAGGTTTTGCTAATTGAATGATAAAATATAACATCAGAGTTTGCAAGATGCAACTAACACATATTTTTAAATATTAGAAAACATAATTTTGATTCTTGGAAAGGTAGAAAGGAAGATTAATGTCCAAAGACATAAAGTTCCACTTCAGAAGATAGAAAACAAGAGAGTAAAGTAAATCAACATTATAGAAAGGAAAGGAGATAATAAAGACCAAAATTGAAAAGATAAACAATGGAGAAAATCAAGATAGTAAAACTGGTTAATCAATGCATAGATTGGTTAAGATAACATAATTCACATCAGAACTCTACTGGTCATTGTTGGCTTCAAAGATTAAGAAAGTGAACAATGAACCAAAGAAAGCGGTGACCTCCAGAAATGGAAATGGTTCTCAGTTTATAGTCAGCAAGTAATGAGAACTTTGATCCTAAAACCACCAGGAACTGAATTGTGCCAATAACCCAAATGATTATAAAATGAATTCTACCTAAGATCCTTCAAGAAGGAACACAGCATGCTAACACCTCGATTTAAGTAGGGGGAAATGCATATCAGACTTCTACTATAGTACTGTAAGATAAGAAATGAGTACTGACTTAAACCATTATGTGTATATATTTCACAACAGCATCAAAAGAAAGCAAATATACCATCATACACAAAAATTAACTACATATAGATCACAGATCTAAATTATAAGGTAAAGATGATAAGACTCTTAGAAGAAAACATAGAAGAATATCTTTGCAACTTGGATTAGGTAAAGATTTCTTAGATGCAAGTCAAACAGCACAAATTCTAAGATACCAGGGCTCAGAGGAATATGCTAGATAGCATTGAAAGGTAATCAGTAAAACCCAGACGGAGGAACTCTTCTGAAAATATTTTAGGTGATAGTAGTACTGTGGTTAAATTTTGAATAATGCCCCTATCTTTCAGAAATACATATTGAAATATGTACAAATGATATATGATACCTGAAATTTGCTTTAAGATAACTTGGGAAGAAGAAAAGTAGATAAGGAATATATAAAATACAATAAGCTATGTGATAATAATTATTAAATAGGTATAAAGGGCACATAGAGCTTAAATATACTAGTCTATATGTTTAAATATGTTTGAAATGCATGTGTTAAATTGCATATATTCTGTACTGAAAAAGCTAAAATACATAACAGAAAAGGAAATTCCAGAAAACATCCTATTCCCCCAAAGAAGAGAGGGAAAAAAGGAATAAAATGATTGTAAGGGGAAAAAATTGACTTGACATTTTCCAAAGCAGGTGAAAATCACTAAAACACATGAAGTTTCTGTTCCTTCTAATAGTATGGTAGCCACCTTTAAAAACTGAACTTATGTCAATACTCTGTGACAAAGTCCATTTCTAGATATTAATTCAAAAGAAATACACACACATGTATACCAAAAGATAAGTATATGAATATTCACTGCAGCATTATTCATCACAGTCCCAAACAGGTATCAAACAAATGTCTAATTCATTAGAAAATACATAAATGGAAAGGAAAGAATAAAATGTAGAAATGAATGAATCTCATATACATATTGATCAAAGGAAGTCACTCACCAAGTAGTACATATTCTCTGGCTTTATTTATTTAGAAATTTAAAAATATCAGACTAATTTAGAAACCAGGGTGGTGTCTGTTTTGTTGAAGAGAATGTATAAAGATGGGAAACAAATATGATGTAGGATGTTCAGGATCTGGTAACATTCTGTCTCTTAATTGGCACTTTCATGGGTCTAGTCAATTAGTGGTAGTCAGGTTGTACATTTTTGATCTGTGAAATTTACTTTATGTATGTTTGAAAAGTTTTTCAAAGGAAAATAAATTTTTTTCACATTACTAGATTAAAGAGAAAATATACAACTTCAGATACAGAATTAGAAAAATAATTTGATAAAATTTAATAATTCATCATAAAAATTCTCAGATAATACACTATAAGGGAACTTCCTTTTTATCCTCAAAACCACATCATACTTACTGACTAAATAATCAAATTTTTTTAATTTTTAAAGAGTAAGAGTAGACAAAGCAAATCACTGTAGATATCTTGATTTAACATTAATTCTACTGGAGACTATGAAACAAAACAACTACTTGCAAATTATAACTTGTATTTGTAGAAACACCAAAGTATGTAAAATATACAATCTGAGAAAATAAATTGAAAATAGTAAGGTTATGGATATAAGACAAACAAAAATAATAAATAACTATATTTCTAGATGCCAGCAATTAGAACTTGAAATTTTAAAAGCTTCCATTTATAATAGTACCAAAATTTAAATATCTCTACAAACCAGTCTATCAAAAGATATATAAAATCCTTATGTAAATAATAACTGCATGGAAAACAATTAATGACTAACTAAAAAAATTTAAAGGCCAATAAAAGATAGAGGATTAGAAATATTTCAAGTTGTCACTTCCCTGATTAGACTTGCAGCTACAATGCAGTCCCACCCAAATCCCACCAGTATGTGACCATGTATGTGTGTTTGTGTAGCTTGACAATTCTAAATACTGATATTTTTTATCAGTGCACAGATTCAAGGTCTTCAAAATATTTTAAAAGAAGACTGAGAGGTGAGGACTTGCTTTGACAATAGTATGGCATATTAATTAGAACACAGTTAGAACTATGCTCTAGTGAGGATGTACCATAGAATGTACCGTAGAAATTAAAGAGCAGTGTGGAGGGTATGGTCTTTTTAATAAAAGATACTTGGTCATTTGGATATTTTCTTAGAAGAAAATAAAAGTTCACCTTAACTCACACTTTACACAAAATCAATTCCAGATTGACTGTATATACATATAAATAGCAAAACAACCCACAGATTTTAAAACAGCAACAAAAGTAAACAAAAGATAATACAGGGAACCATGGTTAGGTGATTAGGCTAAGGCCAGACTTCTAAATTAGGACACCAGATGTACTAATCATAAATAAAAGATTGTTATATTTGACTATATTAAAATTAAGAATTTCTGTTCATTAAAAAGTACCCTTAAATGATGAAGATGGGAAGATACAGAGTAGGAGAAGATACTCACAGAAAATAGAATCAACAGAGTTTATCACAAGATCTATATAAAACTGAATGATTAAAAGAAAAAGATTAATTCAATTGGGAAAAAAGGATTTCTAAGGGCAAAATGTAAAGGTTTGCAACTTCCTTTAATAATCAGGAAAAAAAACAAATTGAAACTGTAATGATTTATTACTATCCACCATCAAAATGGCTAGTACTAAGAAGACTGGTAACACAAGATTCGGATGTTAGTGGTAAAGATGTAAGGTCATTGGAACTGTGGTCCACACTGCTGCTGGTGGGAGTCTAATGGTACAAATCACTTGGGAAAACTATTTGAAATTGTCTACTAGAACTGAGGAGACACATACCTTTTGTGATCTAGCAATCACTCCTCTGGATAATCAGTTACTCAAGAGAAATGTGGGTATGCACGCACCAAAAGACACACACAGAAAAGTTTAAAAGAAAGGTCTTTGTAATAACCCAAAGTTAGAAGCCAACTGAATGGGTAATTTATGGTATATTACATCATGAATCGTTCACAGTCATGAAAATGAATGATCTACAGCCACGTACCACAATAGCAGGGAAGATCTCACAGGCATAATTTTAAGCCAAGAGCAAACAAAAAACAATGGACAGGTAGAAATGAATGCCTACTATATAAAGTTGAAAACCCTGATAAATGTCAACAAGTGTTTCATAATTCACATTTAGTGGGAAAATGGTAAAGAAAAGTGAGGGAGTCTTTATCAGAAGAGCCTGACTAGTAGGAGTCCCTTTGTAGGGAGCAATAACTGTGAGGGAAAGGAAGTAATAACTGGCAAGCTGACCTTCAAGGTAGTTGTAGGTATGTTCACGTCATAATTCACTGAGTTGTAAATGTTTTGTTTTCTACAATTGTACATTTGCTGTATTTTTCAATAAAAGAATAAAAGGTTGTTCTTTTTCTCCTATTGCATACCTGGCACAGCATAAATCTCAGGGGGTCCTCTGGCTTTTCATAGACTAAATTTTCAGTGATCTTCTAAGAGAAAGCACAAGGCATTGTGTTATAGTTCTGAGTTAAAGTTGGGAATTCAGTTTCTACTTGATGTGAACTTTTTCACTAATGTAAAGTACATAACAAGTTAAAGAAACTCATTCTAGAAAGTAACCAATTACTTTCTTATTTTGATAAAATTAGACAAATTATGGTAAAATCTAGAAGTGTAATAATAACTGGTTATTTTTCTAGTTTTCAAGATCAAAGTGAGAAAATTTAAAGAAAGTTGCTTTTAAGATTGTGATTTAATGAACTATTTGCTTTGAAAATAGTTCAAGTCTTACAAATAAAAATTTAAAAACATGATTTTATATAAAACATGATTTTCCTTTTTGAGGCATTTGATTCTAAAGAGTGAAAATGCAGTCTAGTGTTTGTAGTTATAAAAGAGAAAACATATAAACTTTAAACATGCACCTCCATACTTTTTGTTGTTGAAAAATCAAAGAAAATATAGCAAAGTAGTATTCTTTTTTGCAGGGAATAATACAAGGGAACATTTCAGGCATAAAATATTAAGGTCTATTTAATGCATCCTTACCAATTATGTGTTTCATATATCTCTCTACTGAATACATTATTTGATATTTAGTTTTTCTTGTAACAATGGTGCACACAGCAGCATTATTTTTTATGACAGATGCAGAGAATTATTTATAGAGTGACTAAAATTTTCTTCAACCATTTGTAACTTTTAATTTAATAATCTGTCATTTTTTGATTAAAATCAGAAAATCCAATCATCAGCACTCCCAACAAAAGAACACTTTAAAAAGGAAAAGGCATAGAGCAGGGTTAGTGAAGTAAATATCATTAATCCTTATTTAATGTGAGAAAACTGATTCATAGAAGGAAATTTTCCTCAAATCACAAAGATCAGAACTGGCAAAGTTATGGTTGGAATCTTGGACTTACACATTTAAAAATTTGTGCTTTCTCCTCTATATTCTTACTTCCTTAAATTTAACCATTAAAAAATTCATTTGAAGCAGGTCATTTGCATTTTACACGTTTCTAACCACAAAATTACTTCATGTACATATGACAATATACCCAGATGTGTACATCTCTGGATAATAATATTAATGTAAAAATAAACATGTCAGGCAAACAAATACAAAAATAAACCAGCAAGCAACCACAATTTTAATAAATATGATCATCTCCTGTAATTCTACATTGGTCAAGAAAGGTCATACTGTAAAGAAGGCTTCGGCGCCATATCCTAAGGTCAATAAGATTTGTAATTTCAAGGATTAGAAACAATGTTTAACTATTTATTTTACCCTTGAATTTGTGGTTTATTAGATGGCAGCAAAGCTGGTCATTTTTTGAAAGCATATTCTGCTTTTCCTCTCCTTTCAGTTTGGCACTACGTTGTCCTAAAGTGTGACTCCGAATTTAACCATTAGCAAAAATTTCCCCTATAAAATTACCTGACCTCTAACATGAAGGACTTCATATCATTCACTGGGTGTTTCACATTTTCCACTTCTGGTTAATATAACTTAATGCATCTACAGTCTTCTTAATGAGATTATATGCCTTATTATACCAAAAGTCCTGTCTTGTAGCTCTTGAAAGTCAGGTCAAAGTTGTTTCTGTTTTATTAACATTATAATTACTGTGAAAGTCACAATTAAAGGGATGAAGAGGTTTACCTGAAATATTTGTAAAATGTTGTGTTTCTCCATGTATTGCAGTGAAACTTGATAGGGATCTTCATACACTATAGGAGAGAACCGTCTCCCAGTAACTTGAGGATACTCTTGAGTAGCCACTTCTTGCTGGGATTCTGAATCGTCTCCCTGAAATGAAAATGTATACCCCCAAGAGTCTTTAATTAATTGAAACTTCCAGAAATTTTTGCTGTTTTTGTTGCTGTTATTAGCAGAATCTGGTGATGATGGGATCTTAAAAACAGGAGTTGAGAAACATATTGAGAGTTCTGACTGATCCTTCAAGCAATACTATGCAATCTCATGTTCTGGGAAGTAATGTTGACATCTCTAATCTATTTCCAGTACTTTCCCCTTCACAAGGATTTCCAATTGACTCCAAATTCCTTTCTTGTGGTAGAAACCCAGAGATGGGAAAGAACTTGTCACAGAATTAACAGCAGACCTGGGACTTGAAACCCAGATCTCCTGAATCCTCCTAATTCACAATTCCTTTCTGAATGACCTTACGGAGAAAGAGGAGATAATGCATCTTTTTATTTCCTGAACTTTCCCGGTCTTCCTGAATCTTATGAGTTATATGTAAGACAACATGTGAATTCATTCCATATCCATGATCCAACATGTGTCCTCCTTACTCCCTCCCTGCCCCGTATCACCACCACAGATCAAGGACCTCCCTTGTCTGTCAAAATGCTTTTTAACCTACAGACTTGATTTCTGTAGCTTCTGTCTTTTCTTGACTGGTGGTATGGTCGAATCTGGTTAAGATGGAGGGGAATAGTTGGGGAAAGCTCTGGTCTCTGGCTTGGAAACCACCAAAGAATCTGCTTTCAAATGACTCGAGTGTTTTTAACCGAGCTGTACTTTGAGTGTCAGTTTCATTTGAAACTGAAACATTGGAAGTTTTGAGGTTCATCTGGCTAGGCTCAAATGTGCAAGAGTCCAACTGTTGGATTTCAACTAAGTTCCTAAATCGGGTAGATGATTTATTGGTAAGATGATCAGTTAATCCATAGCCAGACAACAACCCTATCCTGTAGTCATCCTGTATGTCCATTAAGGGTTCATGCTCCTTGGATTGACTGTCATCAGCTTTGTGTGCTAGGAACTCATCAAGACGGGTGAAACTTTTACCAGCAGCCTGCTCAGTTAGTTGGGTCACTAGCTCATGCAATTTGTCCTCCTTCTTAGCAAAAATGGTGTGGAGGTCTAGGTTAGATAATTTAATGTCAGTCAGCCCAGAAGCTTTTTGTTGAACCAGACCAGACAATCTGCTGTCAAACTGTTCAGAAAATCTTTCTTCAGGCAGGTGGATTATTCTGTGGTCTTTTTGTTCAGCTACTTGGTCAGACTCTTTGAAATCTTCTCTCTCCACCATGTTTGACAACTTGTGTTCAGTCTGTTCTGGTCTTTCGTCAAGCAGAGCGGACATTTGGCTATAAATCTGTACAGACTCCACATAACCAGCTTGGCTAGCTGCCTTTTTGTCCATCTGTTCAGACAGTCCTTGGTTAATCTGATCAATTGCTCCGTGACTAACAACATTAGCGTTGCTGGATGCTCTGAGGTCAACACTATCAGTTATTCTGTTCAGGGTGGCATCAGAAGCTGTGGGATCAGCTTGGTGATCTGTGTCAGTCAGGACAGCCTCTCCTTGGATAGTCTGGTCATCTGTCTCCTCTTCACCCTGGCCCTTCTTGTTGTCTTTCTGGCCATCTTTGTCGCTATCCACTGGGGACTTGGCTGTGCTTTCCGGTTCCAGAAATTCCTCCTGATCCTCTTCTAGCAGGGCATCCATTTTCTTCCTGCTTTCATGTGAATTTAGGTTGCCAGGTTCTAGGATAGGGACTGGGCTGGGTCGTCTAGGCGACCTTGGGGTATTGCTAGATGACGCCAGGGAGCTTTGTTTCACCCTCCGCAGGTTCTTCCTACTTAGGGTGCACGCCTGGCTGAGAGTTGTCCATGTGTCTCTGCTGTGGCTCTGGGAAGCCTTGGGCTAGCGTCGGGCACGGCCTGGAGTTTGCCGTCATGTGACGGCACAATGTGGGCGTCAGCGCACGGGCAGACACCCTCATCCCAAAGAGGAATGACCACATACTGGGATCACTGCTCCCCAGCAACTAGGCCCTGGTGCTCGGTGGGTCGGTATGTTAGAGCGTTTTTCATCCGGTTTTCTCTCATGAAGGTTCATAGATGGGGTGTGAAATCGGATCACCTTTAATCCACAGCAAAGCATCAGATGATGAACATGAAATATATCTGAACAGAGGTTCCTGTTGCCATCAAATAAAATGTGCATTCTCTGCCAAAGTTTATCTTGCTTTAGACTAATCTGAATCCATATTGTGGTGATGTGGCCAAATAATGTTATTGTTGGTTTTAACCATTTTAATAGCTTATCGTTGCAAACAGTGTGGGTGCAGCTTTCAGTGATGCTGGGAACAATTTAGTCTTTGTAACACACATTTTAACAAAGCCATGCATGTGCCACAAGGAGTGTTTTGCTCCCCTTCCCAGCCCTCACTAGTGCTTCTTTGCTATATCCTCTCTGTTTTACCTAACAGGAGAGCAGTTGTTTTTCATCCTTTCCAGGGAGAACTGCGATGGCTATGGAAACCCAAGTCCTAAGGTGTTTCTTGCTGCATCAGGCATATGTGGCAGCAGGACGGAAGGAGAGGAGATCCAGTGAGACTAGGTGCTAAAATCACACCATCTAGTGGTCTTAGAATGGAAGAGAGGATTAGCAAGGATGTGACCAAACCAAATTTCTGGAAGTGAAAAGTAAGGAAGGTAAAGGAAATAGAAGAGAAGGAATGTTTATCAGGTGGGGAATTTGTGCTGGATAGTGGCCAGTGGGGTTCAGGTTTTGCAGTCTGGCTCTCCTTTTTTGAAATAAGTCTTTAAGAATCCATTTCAGAATCAGCAGGGGGTAAGATAGCAGAGATGGTTATTTGTAGGACATTTTACTGTGACTTTCCAAAGCCTAAAATCACTGAAGCATGCTGACAATTGATAGTATTGATCGTCCTACAATATAAGTTAAATTGCATCCAATCATTAGAAATAAGACTTAAAATCCAAATGCAAATTATTATGATCCAGGCATGATTAAGAGAGTGGGTACCCTTGGTGTCATACTTAGGACAGAAAGAAGAATCTAGATAGGTTAAAATAAAATAATTTATCTAACAGGACCTGGAACACAGTAGATGCCCAAGATATTTTTTATGAATACAAATTTATGAATGATCTGCCCTATTTATTTAAAAATGTGTAGAACAGATAGATACTTTGAAGTTAAGTAAATAGATTATGGTTTTCAACTTCAAAGGGGTGTTGATCACATAAGTTTTTCTACGTGCAAGTTAAATGTAATTGTAGAAAAGTGAGAAAAGCAGTATTAAAAAGAAATATACAAACACTCAAGTTTATAACTTGTATTGACATTTTGATGTATGTCATTCTAGAATTCTCCCCATGCAATTGCAAATTTATACATCTGTTATCTACAGATATGTGTATGTTTTACAAAATGGGGGCAAATTTTGTGATTTTTCTGTAAACTGCATCTTTACATTTTATTTTACTTTATGTTACAAATATTCTTCTTTGTTACAGAAGCAATCTAAATTAAAGAATACTGGTTTTTGGAGTCAGATCAAGTTTCTCCTAATTCTATATCTACCACCAACTAGATTGTTGAATTTGGGCAAATATTATTTCTGTGAACCTCAATTTTTGCATCACAGATGAAATTGCAATGATATAATAACTCTCATAGTTTTGTGATAACTGAATAAGATAATACATATAATTAGCTCATATGTGCTTCATAAAGAGTAGCAGTTTTAAAATTTATATATGATCTTTTATATGGATTTATTTTGTTGCTTTTAACAATCCTGCATTGACCATCATTGAACAGGCATTTTATGCTTGTCTTACTTTTTCCTTAAGATAAAGTTTTAGTTCTGTAATTGTTTGGTTAAAAAAATATGCTTATCTGGTCTTCTGAAAGTTCCATATTTAAAAATATTTTTCAGAAAACTTGAACTTCATCAGTAACACATGAGAACACTAGTTCTTTGTATCAGTACCAGTTCTATATGTATTCTTTCATTTTGACTGACCTGAAAAGTGAAAAAATAGTATTTTATTTTAATTTATATCTGTCTTTATATGTTTGTTACACCATTATATTTCTCCTTCCTTTTTTGGTAAATGTCCTAGTTATGCCCTTGTCTTTTCCTTCTGGTATAAGACCATCTTATATATTGAGGTTTTCATTCTTTTTTAAAAAATTATTTATTTATATATATATTTCACATCATTGTGATCCCTGAGGTTGTCCCCCCCCACCGTCCCTTCCTGGCAACTCCAGCTGGTCCCCTCCCACAGTTGTGTACTTTCATTTGGTTGTCCATTTGGTTTATTAGTGAGACCATTTGGTTTTTGTCTTTTTCCTTCTGACTTGTTTCTGCCAGTATGATTTATTCTAGGTACATCCATGTTATCAAAAATTCATCAAATTTGTCATTTTTTATTGATGTGTAATATTCCATTGTGTATATATACCACCTCTTTTTCAACCAGTCATCTGTCTTGGGGAATTTGGGTTGTTTCCAGGACCTTGCAATTATAAATAGTGCTGCAATAAACATCCGAGCACAGGTGTCCCTTTGTATGCCCACACTGAGGTCTCTTTTGGGTAGATTCCCAGAAAAGCTATTGCTGGGTCAAATGGTAACTCCATTTTCATTAGTTTGAGGGTCCTCCACACTGCTTTCCACAGTGTCTGGACCAGTTTACATTCCCACCAGCAGTGTAAAAGTGTTCCTTTCTCTCCACATCCACACCAGCACTTGTTGTTGTCTGGTTTTTGGATGTGGGCCATTCCTATTGGTGTAAGGTAGTATCTCATTGTGGTTTTGATTTGTATTTCCCTTACTGCTAATGACGTTGAACATTTTTTCATGTGCCTCATAGCCATTTGGACTTCCTCTTTGGAGAAATGTCTTTTTAAATCTTTTCCCCATTTTTCAACTGGGTTCTTTGCTCTGTTTTTGTTAAGTTGTGTGAGTTCTTTGTGTATGTTTGTTTTCAGACCCTTATCACTTGTAGGAAGGCAAAAATTTTTTCCCACTTGGTTGGGATTCTTTTTGTTTTTTCTTTTATCTCTTTTGCTGTACAAAAGCTTTTTAGTTTGATGTAGTCCCAGCTGTTTATGCTTCCCTTCATTTTTTTGCCATCTATGGATGTGCCCAAAAATGGATTTCTGAATTGTAACTCATGAGGGTGTTGCCCAGGTTTTCCTCTATGTATTTAATGGTTTCGGGTTTTATGTCTAAGTCTTTTATCCATTTTGAGTTGGTTTTTGTACATGGTGTGAGGAAGATTTCATTTTTTTGCATGTCTTGTTCCATTTCCCCAGCACCATTTATTGAAGAGGCTGTCCTTGTTCCAATGTAAGTTTTTCACTCCTTTGTCAAAGATTAGTTGACTATATATATGTGACTTTAGTTCAGGGGATTCAGTTCTGATCCATTGGTCTGATTGTTTTTATACCAGTACCAAGCTGTTTTAATTACTATGAGTTTGTGGTATAGTTTGAAATCTGGGATAGTAATTCCTCCATTCTCTCTTTTTCTGGTCAGGAGATTTTTCGATAAGTGAGGTCTTTTGTTATTCCATATGAATTTTCTGTAATTTTTGTTTTATATCTTTGAAGAATGTTGTTGGAATCTTTATAGGGATTGCATTGAATTTGTAGATTGCTTTTGGTAGGATGACCATTTTGATGATGTTAATTCTTCCAATCCATGAGCAGGGAATGTCTTTCCATTTCCTTATGTCTTCTTCTATCTCCTTTAGCAGAGTTTTGAAGTTTTCTTTATATACATCTTTCACATACCTTGTTAGGCTTACCCCTAGGTATTTTGCAAAATTTTTTTCGGTGCAAATTCGGATGTTTTTTTAAATTTCTTCTTCTCTTTGACTTTTTGTGCATAGGAAAGCTTCTGTCTTCTGTGTGTTGATTTTGTAACCGGCTACTTTGCTGAACTGGTTTATTGTTTCAAGAAGTTTTTCTGTGGATTTTTTTGGGTTCTCTACATAAAGAATCAAATCATCTGCATATAATGAGAGCTTCAGTTCTTCTTTCCCTATCTGTACTCCTTCTATGTCTTTCTCTTGTCTTATTGCCCTTGCTAGAACTTCCAGTACAATGTTGAAAAGTAGTGGAGGGAGTGGGCATCCTTGCCTGGTTCCAGATCTTAGTTGGAATGATTTTAGTTTTTCCCCATTTAAGATGATGTTTGGTGTAGGTTTGTTATAGATGGCTTTTATTATGTTGAGATATGTTCCTTTTATCCCCAACTTTTCAAGAGCTTTTATCATAAATGGGTGTTGAACTTTATCAAATGCTTTCTCTGCATCTATTGATATGACCATATGGTTTTTGGTTTTCTCTTTGTTGATGTGGTGGATTATATTAATTGATTTTCAAATGTTGAACCATCCCTGTGCCCCTGGGATAAATCCCACTTGGTCATGGTGAATAATGCTTTTTATGCATCATTGGATTCAGTTTGCCAAGATTTTATTTAAAATTTTTGCATCTGTGTTCATTCGGGAAATTGGTCTATAATTTTTTTTTGTTTGTTTGTCTTTCTTTGCTGTCTTTATTTGGTTTTGTTATGAGAGTGATGTTTGCTTCATAGAATGTGTTTGGCAGTTTTCCTTCTTTCTCAATTTTTTGGAAAAGTTTTAGTAGCGCTGACGTTATTTCCTCTTTGAATGTCTGGTAGAATTCATTTGTGAAACCATCTGGTCCTGAGTTTTTGTTTTTAGGTAGTGTTTTGATGACTGCTTCAATCTCCCTGGTAGTGATTGGTTTGTTTAAGTTCCCTACTTCTTCTTTGTTTAGTTTTGGGTGGTTATATCTTTCCAAGAATCTGTCCATCTCATCCAAGTTGTTGTATTTGTTTGCATATAGGTGTTCATAGTAATCTCTGATTATCTTTTGGATTTCTTATGTGTCTGTTGTAATTTCTCCTCTTTCATTTGTAATCCTGCTTATTTGGGTGTTCTCTCTTCTTTTCTTTGTGAGGTTTGCAGGGTTTATCAATTTTATTTATTTTTTCAAAGAACCAACTTTTGGTTTTGTTGATTTTCTTAATAATCTTTTTGCTATCTGGTTTATTTCTGCTTTTATGCTGGGTTTTGGGATTTTTTGTTGTTCTTTTTCTAGTTCATCAAGTTGGGAGATTAGGTCATTTCTTTGGTTGTTTTCTTGCTTTTTGATATGAGCCTGTATTGCTATGAACCTTCTTCTTAAAAATGCTTTTGCTGAGACCCAGACATTTTGGAATGTTGTGTCTTCTTTGTCATTTGTTTCAAAGAAGGTTTTAATTTCTTCCTTAATTTCCTCAATTACCCAGTCTTCATTCAGTAACATGTTATTCAGTCTCCATGTATTGAGCATTCTTCTTGCTTTCTTTTCATTGTTCATTTCTAGTTTGATGCCTTTATGATGGGAGAAAAAAGTTGGTACTACTTTAATTTTTGTATATATGTTGAGATTTGCCTTATGTCCTAATATGTGGTTGATTTTTGAGAATGTTCTGTGTGCATTTGAGAAGAATGTGTATTCCTTTCCTTGGGGATGCAGTGTCCTGTAGATATCTGTTAGGTCCATACGGTCTAGTTCTTCATTTAGGGCTTTTATGTCTTTGTTTAGTTTTTGTCTTGTTGATCTGTCCTTTGGTGAGAGTGGTGTGTTGAAATCACCTACCACATATGTATTTTCACCATGTCAGTTTTCAGTGCTGTTAGTAGTTGTTTGATGAATTTTGGTGCTCCCTCATTTGGTGAGTATATATTAATAATTGATATGTCTTTGTTATGTATTGACCCTTTTACCAATATATAGTATCCTTCTTTATCCCTTGTCACCTTTTTTAGCTTAAAGTCTACTTTATCTGCTATTAGCATGGCTACTCCTGCTTTCTTCTGGGGGCCATTTGCTTGCAGAACTTTTTTCCAGCCCTTTACTTTTGGTCTGTGCTTATCTTTTGTGTTTAGGTGTGTTTCCCGGAGGCAGCAGAATGTTGTGTTTTGTTTTTTGATCCATTCTGCTACTCTGTGTCTTTTGATTGTTGAATTTAGACCATTGACATTTAGGGTGATGATTGATACTTGCTGTTCTGGTGTTGACTTTTGGAGGGTCCTTTGGAGGTTAGCATTTCCTTTTTTTTTTTTTTTTTTACTGTTACTGAAATTTGAGATTCTGAAGTTGGTTTTTTGGTTGTCATTTTGAGGTTCTGATTAACTTCCTTGTTTTGGTCTGCTTAATCTTCTGTTGGTTTTAATCTGAGGGCTTCTTGCAAGATTTCTTGGAGTGGTGGTTTAGTGGTAGCGTATTTCTGGAGGCTTTGCTTATTTGGGAAGGTTTTTATTCTTCCTTCTTAGAGGAAAGAAAGCTTTGCAGGATAGTGTAGTTTTGGCTGGCATTTTTTTATCTTGGAGTTTTTTGAAGATATGACACCATACTCTTCTTGCTAGTTTTTCATTCTTTTTAATGTAATTATAAATAAAGTTTCTTGGTTAGTTCGTCATGTAGAAGTTTTATATTTTTTGTTTTATGATGTTAAATTCATTTTTCCCTTTGAAGTTTTCTTCTTTAGAGTCATGTTTAACAAGATTGTTAACAAGACTGTCTATTAAGATTATAGAAAAGTTCCTCACTTAAATTTTCCTTTTAGTATTTTTATGATGTGTGCATTTTTTGTTTTCTTACAGAGCTGAGTGCACAAATTGTACATGTGCAACTTGATTAATTTTTACATTCCTACATATGTGCTGCTCAGGTGAAGGTTTTCAATGCTTCTCGCACTCCAGCATGTTCCTTTATGTCTCTTGTGAATATATCTTTTGAAGTAAATTCTATTCTGATTTCTGTTTTAATAGGTTATTTTTTCTGGGTTTTAAATATCCTACAATGTGACTCTTAATCTGACTTCTTTTTTTCAATATTATATTTGTGACACCTTACAGGTAGCAGTACATAATTATTTTTTTTAAATTGTGAGTATTCCATGAATATGGCACAAATGATCAATTTTGATATTGACTTCGTGTTGTTTACAGTTTGGAACTATTCAGAACTTTCAAAAATATGTCTTTTGTGAATTAAGTGCTCATTTCTATTGGTATTCATTATAGTATGGTGCTCCCAAGTCATAGTATAGACTCATGTCTGGTTTTGGTAAAAGTTGTCCTACTTTTCCCAGATGATGGTACCAATTTACATTTGCATCAACAATGTATAAAATAATTCAAGTTGCTCCACATGCACATTTATCACTCTTGGCTGTTCTAGTACAGTGGTTCTCTCTGGGATTTTCCTTTGTATTTCCCTTATGTCTAATGATTGTGAGCATCTTTAAAGATCCTTACTGGCTTTGGATATCTTTTAATGACGTGCTGGTCCACATCTTTTGTCCATTTTTATATTGATTTGTTTGTCTTTTTATTACTGATTTAGACTTTTTAATGAAACAACCCTATTTGTGCATGTGTGTATTTTTTAGACATGTAAAACTTTACTTTCTATATTTTATTTTGCTATATGGTATATGTGATAAGAATTCAACCAAATATTATTTTTAAAGCTTACCTAGGTATTCCAATACTATTTTTTAAAAGCATATTTCCATTGACTTAAAACACTAGTTTCTCCATATACACTCTGTAATACATGACTTTCATAAACTTCTGGACAATATAAAATTTGTACACATTTTATATTGCATAGAAGAAATTTTCTTTTATTACTGTTCTTTAAGAATAATTTATGACTTATTCACATTTTTGTTGTTCCAAGTTACCTTTATGATGATTTGCTCTAATTCAAAGCAACAATAGCAATAAAAGTCCTCTTGAATTTTGACTGGAATTATTTAAATTTAAATATTAATTTGAGAAAAATCTTCCAGGCAGAAATCTTGTCACTCTGGCACACTGATGTTTTATTGGCTCCTGTTATGAATTAAATTGTATTGTTCTGAAACTTGTATTCTGAAGACTTAGCCACCAACATCACTATATTTAGATAGAGTATTTTGAAATGTAGTTAAGAGTTATATGAGTATGGTCCTCCCAAGTCATAGTATAGACTAGGGCCCTCATCTAACAGGGCATATGTCCGTATGTGAAGTAGAAGAGTGACCAGGGATGAATGCACACAGAGAAAAGTCAAGAAAAGTGTGAAGACCATCTGCAAGCCAAGGAGAAAGGTCTTAGCAGAAACCTAAACTGCTGACACTTTGATTTGGATTTCTACCCTCCAGAACTGAGAGAAAATGAATTTCTATTGCTTTATTCCTTAAACGGTCCTATATATTTTTTCACGGTATAAGATTTTACCTCTCAGAGGCAATCACCATAGTTTTCCCATCACTACAGTGCCCACAGTCCTCCAGCACACTCCAGTACATTCAACTGTGTTCGACTTTATTTTCCTCTCCTCTTGCTGTTTACTCTCCCCCTCTCTCCTTGTCCTCTAACCTTCTTAAGTGCCTCAGATCCAACTTGCTTTCAAGGGTCAGTCTTGTAGTTTGTCTTTGTCCAATTCTTTGTTTGATTTCTCTAGAATACACATATAATTGAAATCATCCAGTATTTATCTTTCTCTTTCGGGTTCACTTCACTTAGAAAAATCCTTTCTGGTTCTACCCATGTATCTCTCTATTGATTTCCTATTTTCAATTTTATTGATTTCTGATAATTTTATTATTTTCTTCTACTTTCTTTGGATTTAATTTGTATTGTTTTTCCTAGATTTCACATACTTAGTTCCACAGCAGAAAGAGAAAGAGAAAAAGGAGGCAGAGGATAATGGCAGATATGCTTTCTAATATAGACTATGAAAGTATGATTATTATATGTGACTTGATATACATTTTGTATTGATATATGTTTTGTATTATTTGAATAGATATGATCTGATTCTTTGCTTTCTTTGAGAGAGTAAGATAAAGAGAGCTAGAAAGCTTGTTGTTTAAGAAAAACATAAAATGAAAAAGAATAGTGGAAATTTTTGGGAACAAGAAAGGGAATCATAAGCTAAACTAAGGGAAAAATTAGACTTTTCCTGCTCTTTCAGAGTAAAGGAGCCTATATTAGAAAGAATTGGACATGGGAACTGGGATTATTCATCCAGAATTAGGAAGAAAATCAGTAATGTCATTCTTTATATGAAAAGACTCAACATATCAGCCATTCCTAACAGGCAAAGATCTTGTCACATTTAAATTCTTGCTTATGATGACAGAGGAGCCATAATTTACTGAAGAAGATTGGATAAGTCTGTATTTGTTCTGATAACTTGCTGAAATTGATGTAAGTAATTTACAACAGGATTAATAAAGGAGAGAAGGAATGCCAGAGCTCTTGGATGGTGGCAGTCTGACAAGAACTAGCATCTATTACTATTACCCTGATTTAGATATAATCTAATTTTCTTAAAGGTTTATGTGTGTTTAAGTGGTCTATTAAAATGCTTCCCATCATAATATTTTGTACTCATGTGTCTAAAGAGGATTTTAGAGCATCTATAAAAGTGACTATTTTTTATTTTAAAATACTTAAATTATATGTTATAACTTTATGACAACATAGAATTTTCCTTTCTCATTTTTCCTCACCTAATGTAAGAGAAGGAGATGTCTGAGGTCAGACTTTGCTCTGGTGGGACTAGTGAATGACCAGGCATGAATAAGTTTATTTCTGATTATCTAGTAAAGAAACTTTTAAGGATACTGACCTCTTTTCATGCTTATAAAGAAAACTCTACTATTCTCAGTCCTGGAAAATAATTTTAAAGTTTATTTTTATTTTTCAAATTTATATATAAATATTACACCATTGTCTACCCTGAGGTTCTTCCATCACCTTGTCACCTGTGCTACCCTGACTGTGCCTGATCTCATCTGGAAAATAATTTTTTCTTTCAAATATTTATCCAGCCCTCCCTATGTGTCAGGTAAGGTAGATACAACAGAAAACAACACAGATAGTTTTTAACCACAGGCAGCTTACATTCTAGAAGGAATCTCTGCAAGAATGCAAGCAATCACAATACAGTATATTAAGAGCTGATAGGAGACAAACAAACAGCTGGTGGTTCATATAGATTAGGCATTCAATCCAAGTTGATGAACAAGAATTAGCATAACATATAGTCAGATTGTTGTAGGATATTTGATGTGGATGGAATCTAGATATTTATCAAACATCAAGTAGTACTGATAGTGTGGACAAATTTATTACTCCTTGTCAGTCACCTTCAGACTCATCTTTAAGATGGAGGCAACTAGTTTTCCGTGAAAGTGACTGAGCTAATATAAGTAAATTGCTCAGCATAGTGCCTTCAAAAACAATACAGTGGTCATTCTTTATTGTTTGAGAACTGAAGAGTTATTAAGAATTAAGACATAAATGGTTTGGTCAGTATTAGAAGAATATTCCAGACAGAGAGAAGAATATGTGGTATGCTTAGAGGCAGACCCAATCATGTAGAGTCTGAATAAATAGAAGAAATTCAGTGTACTATCTGAGTGTGAAAAGTATAGAGGAAGAATAGATGAGGCAGGTAGGGGCCAGATCATAGAGGTATTTGGACTTTATACTAAGACTATACTTTATACTAATAACCCAGTCATTAAAGGGTTTCGTGCAAGATACCAACCTGAGCTCTGCATTCTAAGGTCATTGTAATTGAAAAAACAGTTTGAGAATAAAGTTGGAGGTAGGGAGACTAATAAAACCCTATTATAGAGACTTTAATTTATTGGGTGATCAAGTAAAGATGGCAGGTACAATCTTTTCTCAGAAATCAATGCAAAAATTCATCCATTTCCATCTCTTCATTTATGTGACCATATTTCCCAGCCATAACAACAACATGAAATCTTACAAAAATAAAATTTTATGATGTACTAGAATGGATTATGGGATATACATGCTTATTAATTTCTGTTACAACTCTTAAGGTGAAGAATTTTAAGAAGACTATGTGCTGTTAAGGTTTCTATGTACTTGTCTTTTGAATCAGCATCGCTGAAGAAAAGGATTAACTGGAAACCATTTGTTCCCGTTCTCTGATTCTCTTTGGGTTTTGATTATACTACACAAAGGAGAAATTGAATTTGGGAAGAATGAAAGACAAGAAGCAATCCAGAAGGGTCAGGAGATAGTCTGCTGAACAGCCAGCCTCAGTGCCTTGCAAGCAACTCTTGTTCTCTAAAATGAAGGAAAAATCGAGGACATGTTTTTATTTTTTAAATTTATTTTATCATTTAAATTTTTTTAGATCTTAAATAATTTGTGTATATATATATATATATATATATTTCACATCTTTGTGTCTTTGTATTCCCTGGAGTTCACTCACCAACTCCTGACTGCTGCTCCCACTCACCCCCCCCCCACCTAGTTGTGTATTTTAGTTTGGTTGTTAGCTTGTTTTGACTTTTCCTCCTGGTCTTTTGTTTGCTTTTCCTATGTCTCATATATTAGTGAAACCATTTGGTTTCTGTCTTTTTCTTTCTGACTTGTTTCTGCTAATGGGATTTCTGCTAGGTACATCCATGTTATCTCAAATTCATCAAATTTATCATTTTAATTGATGAGTAATATTCCATTGTGTATATACACCACATCTTATTTTTTTTATTAATTTATTTTTTTTAGAGACTAGGTCTTGCTATGTTTCCCAGGGTAGTCTCGAATCCACTGACTCAAGTGATTCCTAGTCTCTGCCTCCTAAATAGCTGGGATTACAGACATGTGCCACCACACCCAACTGAAGACATGGTTTTAAATATAAAATAAAAGTCAGTAACAGTGCATTGACTCATGCCATTGTGTTCATAGAAAGAATTCCCTGGTAACTAAGTTGGGTAAAATCAGCCAGTGGTGGACCCTGGCTGGATCAGACACCAAGTTCTCTTCAAAATCACAGATTGCAGCAGATGCAGCTGATGTGGGAAACCCACAGTCAATGAAGAAGAGAGTGTTTCAGAAAATGCAGGGTAGATCCTACTGCACTTAATCGTCTTGACCCTAAAACAAAAGCAGGGACATGCTGTAGGAAAGAATTTTGATACCAGCACTGTTGAGAGACTTGCATTTATGGGAGCTGATGATGGGGGTGAGGTGCTTTTTGACCTAAAACATTTGGAAAGACAGTTTTAAGGAAAAAGATGCCAGTAATAAATCTGGGAAGAAATACACTTAGAAGCAGCCACCACCATGGTGGTTAACACCAGGGTTTTGTAATCTTACATGAGCTCAAATCTCCACTCTTCAAATTTATTATCTATGTAAAGTTGGGTAGCTACTTAGACCTCCATAAACCATTAAACTGCTTCCTCTTTTTACAATTGGGGATAGCAGTCCCTACCTTGCAGAACTGTCTAGATCAAGCAAGATAATAAATTAGCAAGTGGCATATTACTCAGTATATTGGGCCTATCCTGTGCAAGTCATGGGAAGTGGTAGAGGGGCTGAGAAACCACAGTGATGTTGACCACCTGCCATCTTGGGGAAGCATAGACTCTCAGTCTGCTTGTACTTGAAAAGGAGGTTTTCTTTCCTAATTTATTCTGACATGAAGAATTGTACCCTTTAATGTAGTCAAAGTGTTACTTAGAGGTTTGTAAAATGCCACCTTGATTTTATTGTTTACATAGATGAAAAGTGACTTTTGTAGATATTGTTTTTGATATACTGTGATTTGTCAGTATTTAATAAAAAAGACTTATTTTGACCAAGACAACCTGTCAATTCAGTCAAACAACAAATTTGGCAAATTCTCCCTTCCCTGGAATAGAATGACAGGCTATTTGCCAACTTCATCTAACTGACGAATATGTTTGAACCCTTGTTGAAACAACTGAAATTATTTATTTACTTTCGTTAGTTATATAAAAAAATGTACTGAGCCTGAAGAAACTGGGTGATCCTGGTGAATTTAAACCATTGCTTTTTAATTCGGTTCTTTGAAGATTTATCCAAGGGGGACGGGATATTGGAAGATTATTGGAAAATGACTCTTGAATGGATCCTTAGTTATTGTGATTGGAGTTGGGGTTTTAGAATGGAAAGTGTGAGCAGCTTAAAAATAACTTGAAGATTGGTCCTGAGCACCCATCTCCAGAATATTGGTAATCTGTGGTAGTGGTTAAGAAAGCCCAACTTTTTTCAGATGTCTGTATCACTGTTCTTTTTCCATCAGTGTAGTAGAAATAGAATTTTTGGTCTCCCAACATTTATTACTCTCTTAAGAAGTAATTCCTAAATTTTCTTTAGAGAATAATACATCTCCTGCAGAGTGTAAACTGCTCTGTGGACTTCAGTCAGGTTGTTCATCTCTGGCGTTTCCTGGTTTAAAAAGTGAGTCCTTGCTCTCCTGGTGTTTGGAGTCTAGTATTTTCAGGACATAAAATGTATATGGAACTCATTCATTATAGTATGGGAACTATCAGAGAAAATTAAGTCATTCTGCAGTCCTGTATTAATTAAAAAAATTTTTTAAAGGTTGCTTTCTTAGTCTTCCCATCAATCCTAATTCTAACCTGTTCTTCTTATTTTTTAAATGCATTCCTTTTCTAAGTTAGCCAGAATCTCTTTCTTTGACTTGCAAATAAAGATGGGCTTTTTATGTTGGTTACCCAGCCAACAGAATTCTCTGTGTTCTAAAGAAGAAAAAGAAAATGAAAAAAGAATTTATGCAGTGAAATCCAAGAAGAAAAACAACCTAATCCAGATAAAAAAGAAAGAAAGAAAGAAAGAAATGTGAATTTAGCTTTTGGAAAAAACAAAAAGATGAAATTGATAATTCTTAACCACATTATGTGAAAAAGCATTACCAAGTTTATTGATGGTCAAAAAGAAGCTCGGGCAGATACAGAGACAATTTTCACATCTGTTTATTTTAGGCAAATCTGGCAGGAAAAAGCTCTCCAGAAGAGATGCTGTCTTGTTACCATGATTTTACGAGGTCTGACGAAACTGCAGCTGGAACTTTGCTGACTTTCAGGCAAGCAAGTGAAAAGAGGCAAATTTATCTAGGAAAGGATTATTAAGATGACAAGAAAAGACACAGCAAACAAAGTGGGATTCCCAGGCCTGAGAAACCAGGGAGGAGCAAGGAAGCCAAAATGAAATCTTCTCTCAGTTATATATATATATATATATATAAAACTATTATATATATGTAATTATTATATATATATATAATTATTCCAAGGCTGCATCAATCTCTTTGTGATTGACTGATATCACTGTGCTGAGTATTCTGCTTTTCAGCCTTTGGAGTCTTATTTGGCCCTATCCAGAAATACCCCATTAATCCACCTTCTTTTGTTCTTTAAATTCTTTCAAATTTTCTGCCCTTGTTTCTGGCACTTCCCTTATTCCTTCTTGTGCTATTCTGACTCTAGAAGCTTGCTCTCACTGGGACTTAGTACCATGATGGGAATAAAACCCTACATTTTAAAATTTGGAAAAATGGGGATATACCAGTGGGAGGATTCATCCAATCACTTAATAATAGTGAGAAGCAGGATTGGCAGTTAACATTGAAAACAATCAGGGAAATGAGAACCATACCTGGCTGTGACAATCAGGGGATGAAGATTGTACCTGGCCATTACTCCAACTATGGAGACTGGCAATCAGGAAATGAGGAAACCAGGGCTGCAAAAAGCAGGCTTATTAGTACCAGTACTAACTCAGCAGATTCATATCCAAAGGCTGAGCACCCCTATAAGGGAGTTAAGGGTTTATATACACTTTACACATACTGGTGTTCTGGGTAGGTTACCGTTGGTAGTACATGGTCTGATGTGACCATGAGGAGATTCAAGATTGTGGAGATTCAAGAGGAAACTGTGTTGCATACCAGTAAACTGAGTCAGTAAATCAAGTCACTGGTCGTTTTTCTAAATGGCTGTTTTTCTAGATCCCTAGGCTATATTTATTAGATCACTGTGCTTCCGCAGACTTTACCATGCTTTCACCTGGTCATTATACTTCAACACCAATAAAACATATCTGAGTCTTATATTTTGTTGTTGAGAAGGGATGGACAAGCGAGATTCAGCATTGGACACAAACTTAAAGCAAGTGACCTTTCTTGATTGGAGATAAGTGTAAGCATAGAAAACTTATACAGATAATCCTGTATCATAAGAGGCCTCAGGGTAAATCTGGAAGAAGATTTTACTAATGTAAAATATGCTCTTATTGCTTTCTCTTTAGAAATCTCTTACTAATAATGAGCATAGAAGTAAGCATACATCCAAGTATGAACAGTAATTATAAAGGAATCAGCATAAGAGCTAAATAAATATAACCTTCTCCTAAGTAAAGAACACAGGCAAAACAAGTGAAGGAAGAAAATTGATCAAGTTTCAGTGGATCAGATAAAATTTTTGACTAAGCATATCGCCATAAATTAAAGGATAAAACAACTACAATAAATAAAACAACATTGACCTTCAGTCATAAACTCTATAAATAACTCAAAACAGAGCTCCAAAGATTCAGGGAAGACTGAATCAAAAAATGAACTAAGGGAAGAAATAGGTAGCTACTGGAGAAATGAGTGTCTCCCTGAAAGTACTCCAATGGACACAAGACATAACTGAAAGCACTTTGGACACATGGAGGGTAGATAGAATTAAAGTAAGCAAGAAAGATTAAATAGAAGGCAAAAATTTTAAAGAATTAAGGATAAAATAATTGACGGGAAGATAAACGATCTACCATACACTGAAGGCAATAGACTGAGTGAAATAAATTAATAGTGAAACATACAATTTAAGAATTTTTTTCCCCTGGAAACAAAAATCTGGGCCTTTTTATAGAAAAAGCATACTGTGTCCTGGGAAAACTTCACACAGACCCGTCAACACTAATAACAAATTCTAACAAAATGGCAGCCTTCAAAAATGAACTCCTTTGTGCCTTAATCCCAGTTAGACAAAAAGAGAAAATTTTATACAAGGGTATAAAAACAAGATGATTAAAATTACTCCACAGCAACAATCAATACTGAAAACAGTGGAAGAATGCTTCAAGTTTCTTCAAGGAAAGAAAATATGAACTCAGGAAATGTATACTCAAAGAGACAACGACTATCTGAACTCTCAGAAACCCAGAGAATGTATATTTTGAAGTGTTCAGTACAGAAGACTTTCTTAAAGATTCTAACAGCAAAACTTCAACAACCAATAGACAAATGGAGCAACTGGCAAAAGGAGTGATAGTGAGGCATCGTTATGATTAACTGCAGGATTAGGGTAAAAATAAAAATGAAAACAGAAGTTATATGTAGAATGAAGTTTGTTTTATAAATTTGAACAGGGTGGAAATGATAGAACAAAATTTGATTAGAAGCCAGAGGAAACAAATGGGAGGTGATGGAACCATCTTTTATAACTAGATGCCCAAAGTAAGTTAAAACTGGTAAGTGAAAGACTACAAAGAGAAGTATGCGGCATTATGATGTTGGGCATCGTGAGATGAGAAAATGATTACTCAGAATCTCTGTAGTTTGGAGCAGCGAGAAGCCCAGAGGGACTGCAACGTCAGATGTCCTCTGGAGGCAAGTCAGGGTGCAGCCCCCCAATCATAGACAGTCTCGCTTTTATTGAATGAAATCCCGAAGGTGAGAATATACAAGGCACAGAGTAGACCCACATTTCTACATATCCCCCTTCTTTGTTTTAAGGCAGGTCTAAGTCAGGAAAGGAGTTAGGGGAGGTACAGGAGAGGTTGGTATTGTCATCGATGTCACAGGTTAGCGGGGCTTTCCTATAGTCTGCGGGAGAAGGGGTCAAGGGTTTTTAGCACTGAAAGAAATAACCAAAGAAATAATATACCGACTCAGGTGACAATCCATATTCTTTTTATTTTATTTTTAAAAATTATTTATATCTATGTCTATATCTATATATTTCACATCATTTTAATGCTAGGGGGTCACCCAACACCTCCCCTCCCTGACCGCTCCAGCTGGTCCCCCCTCCCTACCCCGTTGAGTACTTTAAATTGGTTGTCCATATATTAGTGAAACCATTTCATTTCCTTTTTTTTTAATTATAAAATTTATTCCTGTTGACAATTTAGGCCATAGACATGTACATGAAAATTCCACAAAAGGGATCAGTATGTGGGGGGGTTGAGGAGGGGTGGAGATGGGAGGGAGTGGTCAGGGAGGGAAGGTGGTGGGTGGTCCCCAGGGAATACAAAGATATGAAACACATATATGAAAAAATAAATAAATTAAGAAAAAAGGGAATCATTACAATTTCTATGCTGCAGAGAAGCAGCTCTCCTGCCTGCCTGGCACTATGCAGACGGCACTCTTTTTCTTTCTCCATTCCCTAATAACCCTGTCCTTTGTTTTTTGTGTTTTTTTTTTCACTTTTTAAAATTTAATTTAAATCTTAAAAAATTTGCATATATATGTATATTTATATGTATATTACATCATTCCATTATTGTGTACCCCGGGGCTTTCTCACTTCACTAACACTTGTTAACCATCCTGATCTTTTGTGCTCTTCACCTCCCCCGTCTTCTTCCCCCTCCTCTCTCGCTCCATGGCTCAGTCCCATTGGTTGTTTTCATTCTTTATCATTCGTTTGTTTGTTTTTCCCTATATCCATCATATAAGTGAGAGCATCCTGTACTTCTCTTTTTCTTTTTGACTTGTTTCTGCTAATATGAGTCTTTCTAGTTCCATCCATGTTGCTGCGAATGACATGTGTTTGTCCTCCTTGATTGATGCGTAGTATTCCATCGTGCATATGTACCAAATTTTTTTTAGCCTGTCATCTGTTTTGGGGCATTTGGTTTGTTTCCAAATCTTGGCAATTGTAAACAGAGCTGCAATGAACATGCGCGTACAGGTGTCCTTTTGAATTAATGTTTTCATGTCCTCTGGATAGATTCCTGATAGTGGGATTGCTGGGTCAAAGGGTAAGTCCACTTTCAATTGTTTGAGGGTCCTCCACACAGTCTTCCGTAGTGGCTGGACCAGTTTGTACTTCCACCAGTTTGTACTTCCACCAGTTTGTACTTCCACCAGCACTGTAAGAGAGTTCCTTTTTCTCCACATCCACGCCAACATTTGTTGTTGTCTGTTTTATTTATATGGGCCATTTTTACTGGTGTCAGATGGTATCTCAGTGTGGTTTTAATTTGCATTTCCCTGATTATTAGTGATGTGGAGCATTTTTTCATATGCCTATTAGCCATTTGTATCTCCTCTTTGGTGAAGTGTCTTTTTAGTTCTTCTCCCCGTTTTTT
>PVHY01015357.1:0-36150 GCA_004024945.1 Uropsilus gracilis
AGGTCTCGCTTTTTTTGCCCGTGGAACCGCAGGCTCTCGTTGCCCGGGGTACCACGGACTCAAGTCATCCCCAGCCTCAGCTTCCCAGGTAGCTGGGATGACAGGCGCGTGCCACCACACCAAGCTGTTTTTTTGGAACTAGGTCTCGCTACAGGCCCCAGGCGGGACTCGAACCGTGATCCCCAGCCCCGGCCGCTTCATAGGCTGAAGCTTACAGGCACGAGCCACCGTGCCTGGCCCTCCTAGTGTCTCTTATTAAGACCAGGAATTTGTTCCTTGTTGGAAACTCATCTCTGGAAGGAAACCTGAGTGAAGGCCACACTCTCGGAAGCTACACAGTTCCAGGTTCCCTGAATGATTTAGCAAAGTGCAAACCCACGTGCTCAACTCAGCAGTCACCCCAGGTTGGAGAATCTGTCTGCAGTGCTTAAGAACCTAGGTCAGCACAGCTCTGAGAGTTACCTGACTTTAGGGTGAGGTAGGTGGAGGGGGGAAATCTGCAAATGCCAACAGTTCTGATTCTAATAGGATAGCCTGACTCCCTGGGGGTGGGGGGGGGCAGTCCACGTGCTAAGGGTGGTACTCTCTGCAAAAAAGGCCAAAAACAAAAGGACAACTTCTGAATAACCAATCTGGAGGCATCCATGTCAACAGTGGCTCTCAATCCACAATACTCTAAAGCCTCTGAAGCTCTCCTTGGGAATAAGAAATCGGTTTCTAGGGTGACTGAGAATCAAAGGAAAGTACTTAAGTTTTGCTGTCACCCAAATCTGGGTGTTCATCCCCACTCTACAAGTGTCTGAGCTAGTTTGTCATCTATGAAAGTAGATTCTGGTATGAGGAAATATGTCAGGTCAATGATAAGATACTTTGCGTTTGTCAACTCACCCTCCCTTCACTCAAAGATCAAGGTGCCTGCATTCAGCCTTTGCCAAGATCCCAGTATCTCCTGCCCCACCCATAGCAGAAGACCATGGAAGCATGCCTATTCCCAAGGGCTTGTTCCTCTGAGGCTGTGACTGGGGTAGCTCCCTGCTGGATGCCTCCCCCAGGGCTCCAGGATGATGGAATCCTCAGCTCTGGGCTTTGACCTGCTCCAGGAGCCCTACTACAGGGTCTAAGCTTCTGTCTTTGCCAGGGAGCCTCAGACAGGCCCAGGCAGGTAGGATATTTCCACTAAGTTGCCAGCCCTGTCCCAGATGGGTGGGGAGGGGCAGATTTTCCCACCAAAGGCCTCAGGGCACAAATCTTCCCTTTCTGGTTGGGTTACTTTAGAAGTCCTGGACATCCTGGGAGCAATATTATCTCCTAGAGGCCTAAGAGCTAGGACAGAGAAACCCAGCTGTCCTCCCCACAGACACAATCATCTCCCATTCAGTCCACACAGCTGGGGAGTAGAATCTACTTTCTAGGGGTAGGGCAGGGGTATGGTCTGTATGTGTGAACCCAGACCTGAGATCACTGGGATTCTTACCTGTGGGAATAAGATTGTATCTTCATGGGTTATATAATCAAATGTTGACTGGCTTGTATGTGGGCTCAAAATTATAAGAAACATCTCGCCTTGTGGGTCAGGACATCACTAGTTTAAAATCTTTCAGTGGCTTCTTCATAGCTTTCACACAGCATAGAAATGATAGCTCTTACCTAAAGTCCCTCACTAATCCTACCCCTCCACATCTTAGCAATATCTACTGCAGTTCTTACACAGAATGGGGGCTCTCACGTGCGCTGTTTGCTGGCCAGAACCTCTTCCACCTGGCTAACTCTACTGGTCTTCAGATTCAATGAAACTCCTCAGAGAAGCCTTCCCACTGACCCGCACTTACTCCCTTTGCACAACTCTACCCCAAATACCACCTCAGAGGAGCAAGTCCTTGGAAATAGGCATGCCCCCACAGTCCTCTGCTGTGGGTGGGGCGGGAGAGACGGGGATCTTGGCAAAGGCTGAATGCAGGCACCTTGGTCTCTGAGTGAAGGGCATGTAACCCCTTCCCCCAGTGTGTTTCCTGACACAGGAACCCTGAATGTCTGATTTGCTCACCACTGAATCTCCAAGAGAGTAGAGTACACAAATATGAATTTTATCATTTGCTGAAGGAAGAGACTAGAACCCTAGGCATCCTCACTTCAAGTCTCAACTCTCCTTAGCTTGAAGTCAGAGGCAGATGCAATCACACCCCCTCGCCGCACCCTCTCATCTCAGCACCTGCTCTTTGTCTACCAGCATACAGGAGGGCTGTTCTGATTTTCCTCACTCCGCCCTGCCAAAACTTGAAATTCTGGTCACTTGTATCTTCACTCTGTGCTGCCTTTCATGACCCCTTAGTTTCAAGTTTAGGGCTGTTCAAGAAATGTACCTGTCAGCAAACTTCCGGAATATTGCTCCCTCCCTGTCAATCAAGGGGCAGGACTTTTGCATCAAGCAGGCACCAGTCCAGGTCCTCCTGTTTCCTGTACAGCTCCTAGACTTTGGACATATACACTGAGTTTTGCTTCCCTGTAAGATGAAGGTACTGCTTTACCAAAAGGCTGAAATCTTGAGGTACAAACATTCCTCCCTGGGTCAGGCACAGTGCCAAGCTTTCCACATACCTTCATCATCACCGCTAAGGTGACAGGCCCTATGCCTTACTTCCTATTGCAGATCATGAAACACAGGAGCAGAGCACATGATGGCTCATACTGCCACTGAGATGTAGGCTAGTAGAGCGCCCGCCAGGGCCAGCTTTCCTACTTACATGCTGGCTGTCTAAGTGGGTACTTCGGAGGGTTATATTGCTGTGATCCAACTGCACCAAGTTATTCAAGCAGCCAAGTGTCTTGTCTCTCAAAACTTAGGGTTTCTGCAAGCACATGATAGTGTTTGAGGCAGTAACATGTAAATATAAAGTGTTCTTTTTCCCTCCCTTTGAAGAGTGAACGCCCATCTCTCTGGCCAGTGTAACTATGCCAGAAATGACAGATGATGGAACAAGCAGCAACTATAAAGTATTCAAAGGGTGGCAGCAAATGAAAGTCTATCAAATTCCTTAACCTCTGGAAGTTAGGGAACAATTTATCACCTTTCTTTTCTTAAAGTTATGTATTTTTGTTCGGGCTATGTGTGCCAGAATGTGTATCAGAATGAGGCACAATTTTTCTAGAAAGTGTCTACTGAGAGTTTATTTCCTCAAACATCTAGGGCCCACTGAACACTGGCTCTCTTCTCTGCCTGTCCATTTGCTTCACTGAGGAGAGTGTTAGAAAACACAAACCGCCACCACCAGAACCTGACCCCTATCCTAATTACACAGAAGCCCAGGGTGGCACCCAGGCAGCAGGAGTGGTGGAAACTGTTCAGTTGATTCTAAGGCACAGACAGGGCTGAGAACCATACCCTTAAAGGTGATGCATTCTATTTATTTGTTTGTTTGTTTATCTATTTTTATTGACTTTTAAAATTCAAAAAAATTTAAGTTTAAAAATTGATTGTACACACACACACACACACACACACACACATTACATCGTCAACCCCGAGGTTCTCCCACTACCTTATCACCTGTGAACCATCTTAACTCTTGTGCCCATCCCTCCCCCAGTTTTATCCTCCTCCCCCTCTCTTGCTCTATGCTTCATTTTGAACAGTGGAATCCTGAACCAGCGGCGTAGGCATCACCTGGTTTAAAATGTAAATTCTCAAGTCTCCCCCACAAGACCTGCTGAGTAAGAAACTGTGGGGGTGAAGGGCTGAGAGAGTCATCTGTGTTTACAAGCTCTCTAGAAGATTCTGGTTCAGACTAAGGATTTCTAATGAAAACACAAACTTTTAAAGCTGAAAACAATCAAAAAAGGACATTTTATATAAGTCTGTCCTTTTGTAGCTGAGGAGGGAAGATAAGGAGGAGGGTAGGAAAAATCAGACATCTTCCCAGTGCTACCCATTGATCATGTCTACAACCAGGTTTTATCTTTTCAGCTGGTCTCTTCTCTCCAGTGACCAAGGCTTCCTCTCTTGGGTGACCTTGTAATAAATGGTCTGTAAAGTTGGTGACCACCATTTCATCCCTGTACACCTGTCAGTCACCCTTTTTCTTTTCTTTTTTGAGACTAGGTCTCACTATTTTTGCCCGTGGAACCACAGGCTCATACTGCCAGGGGTACCAAGGACTCAAGCAATCCCCAGTCTCAGCTTCCCAGGTAGTTGGGATTACAGGTGTGCACCACCATGACCAGCTTTTTTTTTGGGGGGGGAGGGGACTAGGACTAGGTCTCGCTGTGTTGCCCTGAGCGGGACTCGAACTGCAATCCTTAGCCCCAGCTGCTTCATAGGCTGAAGCTTAGAGGCACGAGCCACCATGCCCAGCTTTGTTTTTCTTTTCCTCTGGGCTGGCTGAAAATACCCTCTGAGTTTTTGAAGCAGACTGTACTCCCTCCTGAGGCAAGGCAAGATGTATCAGGAGGATATCACCTGTAGGAAGGGCTGGGGAGGAAAGGAGAGGGACCCTGGTCTTCTCTGAGAGACGAAGTAGGTTTTTTTTGTTGTTGTTTTTTTGTTTTTCTTTTTAAATTAGGTCTCGCTACAGGCCCCAGGCAGGACTCAAACCACAGTTCTTGGCCCCGGCCACTTCATAGGCTGAAGCTTATAGGCATGAGCCACCATGCCTGGCCAGAGGCTAAGTAGGTTATACTCTGGGATGCTGACAGTTCACTGCTGACTTAGCAGTCACACTTTTGATCTCTGTTGCTGCCTGGTTCTGGCTGGAAAGGTTCTAGACTCTTTCCCTTGCTGGGTAGAAGCTTCATAGGCTGAAGCTTACTGGCATGCACCTAGCTTCTCAGTCGCCCTTCTGTCAGAGGTGGAAAATTTCCCCTCTGTATTAGTTTGCTAGAGTTGCTTTAACAAAGTACCACAAAGTGAGTGACATAACAGATTTTCCTTTTTGTGGTTCTGAAGACTAGCAGTCTGAGAGCAACTTGCTGGCAAAACTATGTTCCGCTGAGGTACCAAGGAAGCATCCAGTTCAGGTCTTCACTGGTGTCTGTAGTTGTGACAGAACTTCAATCTTCACCTGGTTCTTTGCCTCCCTGGACATGCACATCTTTAATTTCTCCCTTTTATAAGGACTCCAGTAACACCCAGCTAAGGGGTCACCCTGTCCTACTCCAATATGATCTCACCTTAACTGATTACCTCTGTAGTGACCCCAATTCCCATTACATTCACGTTCTGAGAATTGAGGATGAGCACATCAACGTGATTTGGGGGACAACACTGTTCAGCTCCTAACACCTTGGCTCAATCTATGTCTTATGGTCTAGATCTTTACCTAATCCTCACCATTTAAACTTTTTCTTCTAGAGGCTGTAATAAGAAAGGCAGTCTGACGACGCTGGAGAAAAAAGGGACAGGATGAGAGGCCCGGAAGAAAGGGAGGCCAGGCTCACTCCCTGCCAGTCCTGTCAGCTGAATTATGGCACTAGATGAGTGAGGCAGGCCACCCTGGGTCCTGAAGTTGCCCTCACCTAGTCACAGACCAAGGGCTGCCACCACCAAGCTCTCCCAAATGACAGAACGATGAGTGAATTAGCTGTAGTTGTTTGAAGCCACTAGTTTGGGGACAGTTTGATATCAGTGAGCGATAGCTACACAAGCTTCACATCACACAGGGCTGTCATACTGAAGGCTGGGTTCTGCTGGAAGCTTTTTCTTTTGGTTTTTTTTTTTTGTTTGTTTGTTTTTTTTTGAGACTAGGTCTTGCTAATTTTGCCCATGGAACTGCAGGCTCACGTTGCCTGGGGTACCACAGACTCAAACAATCCCCAGCCTCAGCTTTCCAGGTAGCTGGGATTACACCACCATGCCCAGCTATTTTTTTGAAACTAGGTCTGCTACATTGCACCAAGTGGGACTCGAACCGTGATCCCTGGTTCCTAAACTGCAGAGGCATGCGCCACCATGCCCGGTCCTGCTGGAAGCCTTTCTGCTGGTCTATCACTGATAAAACACTTTAGTCTCACTGGTGGCTAAGTGCTGGGAATTAAGACAAAGTTCAGCTTGTCTGTCAGGAATAGCACCCTTTTGCCTACCTAAAAGCCTTTGTGAGTATGAGTGAGACATTACGGCTCTTACTATGAACAGGCACAGGAGGGGAGAGGGCAGAGAGCTACTGAGGGTCCTTTGTGTGGGTGGGCCTCCAGCCAGAGCTGGGAGGCTTCCAGCCAGTTATGTGGGTTCCAGAACACTGGAACTTGGGGAGAGGAGGAATATGAATCATAAGCCTAATCTGAAGGGAAAACTGGAACCACTGAGAATGGTACCTTCAAAAGAGCCTAATTTTGAGGAAAGAGAGAGCTACAAAGGAACACAAAGAACTGATTACCCAAACAGGAAAAGAGGATGATTACAGAGAACACAGTGACATAACAGAAAGTGTTAGATCAATACGGAAAGCCCCCTTTTCCTCCCGACGGTGGCTTCTAACAACCACAGTGATAACAACTAACAATGGACATTTCACATTATTACTGTTACACTACTGTGTTGTCTTGGTACTGTAACACTGCTGTGTTTCACTGTTCTAAGCACCACATAACCCTCATGGAGGTAGGATGGTTTGTGGTTTTTTTTTTTTTTTAATTATTTACTCTCATTTTATAGATGAGGAAACAGGTACAGTGACGCAATTAGGCCTCACAATTATTAAGCAGCAAAGCTGGGGTTCAAATCCAGGTATTCTGGCTTGAGTTTGTGCTCTGACTAGTAAGCTGAAACACGCTAGTCTTCTCAAAGTCAGTCAAAGGGATGTTATACCTCAATAGGCATAAAAATTTTAACAGACATGACTTGTGTTGAGAGCTAAACCACTCAAGGGGGCAACTCAGAGATGGGGACTATTGCTGGGTGAGCTGTACTCTAGAACATGGTAACAAAACGGGCTGAGGTCTGCAGCTTCCCTCTTAAATTGCTGCTATATGCAAACCCGTATGGGACTTGCCCACTACATTTCTGATAGCCTGAAAGTGGGCCATCCCTGTCAGGAAACCTGACAGAGAGAACAACCTGGTTAGGCTTGATGGCAATAAACAGAAGCAAAAAGGTGGGCTGGGATGAAACATCTTCAACCCTTAATGTCGTTTGGGTTCCTTGGGTTCACTGTTTTTTGTTTTTTGTGTTTTTTTTGAGGCTAGGTCTTGCTATGTTTGCCCGTGAAACCGCAGGCTCTCGTTGCCCGGGGTACCACAGACTCAAGCACTCCCCAGCCTCAGCTTCCCAGGTAGCTGGGATGACAGGCACGCACCACCACGCCCAGCTATTTTTTTTGGAACTAGGTCTCGCTACCGGCCCCAGGCGGGACTCGAACTGCGATTCCTAGCCCTGGCCGCTTCATAGGCTGAAGCTTACAGGCACGAGCCACCGTGCCCGGCGGGTTCACTGTTTTTATCTACAGACACACAGAGCATATCCTTGACCAGAGATCTCGACATTTCTCAGGTTACAGATAACAAGTGTCCAGGGGAGAGAATTACTTGACAAAGTCTCCAGCCCTCCTCAGATTAAGAAGGAGTTTCATTTCTCTTCCCAGTCTTCTACATGGGCTTGTCTTCCTTCCCTAAGACTGGGGTGAGAAGAGAGAGGAAGTGTGTGCTCCCTGCAGGCCTTTTCCTTTCCTCTGTGGCTAAGGGAATCTCACAAAGCACCACAGCTGAGTCCAGCTAGGACCTTCAAGTCCAGGGTTGAGTCAGATCAGCAGTGCCTTATCTGCTCCTCAGGGTGGTCAGGGTGGCCTAAAACAGGGTAAGACTGACTCAGCTTGAGGCTGAAGCCCACAACTCGGTCATCAATTTTGTTTTGTTTTCTTTTTTTTTTTTCTTCTCTAAAACGATACAGTTTATTTCAGGCTTAAAACATATATAAAAGAAAATTAGGATACAACAAGATATCAATATGCAAATTAACCAATTTTGTTTTCAACCTTGTTTCTTTCCTCCCTTTGCAATAAGCCCCAGCCAGCCAGCCTCACTGGGAGGGGGTAAGGAGGTACAGGGAACATGGGCAACTCTGTTGTCATTTGTAGCTCTTGCTCAAACCTTAGATCCTGGCTTTTCCTGGGGGCTTAGGTGGTCACTGTGTTTCTCGCGTTTAACTCAGTAGTCAGTGGCCCAAGGCCTCACACCCCAGTGTAGAACTGGAGACCTCACTGTGTGGGAGGTTACTGTAACACAGGCCTGCCTGCAAAGGCCTACAGCTAGACAGACCAGCCCTTTCTGCTCTACTAGGAGCCTCTCATTTCAGCCAGGAGAGGACTGTTCCATGAACACACAGCCTACCTGGTAGAACGTTCGCCTGTCTCCCACACTCTGCTAGTACATTAGACCTGACAAAGGAGAGTTGCCACTGCCCTCTCATTCCTTTCTGGTTCATTTCCAGTTAGCCTGGAATATCCACTCAGTCATCAGTCCCTCAGACACTGCCTGCCCTGTTCATGGCCATTGTCCCCATGTGTAGGCATCTGTGTCATAGTGTCCTCTTCCCAACTTTGTTCTGCCCTGGGGGACACAGGTGGCAAGTGGGTTTCATGCCCCATAAGCTGGGGTACCTGAATGGTGGCACATGTAGGAACCTGGAGGCCCTGCTGCTCAGAGGGGTGGGGCAATGTGCGCTGCCGGAAGTCACCACTGCAGCTTCAGTGGGCCTTCCAGGATACCTGCTAGATTCTGTCTCATCAGCTTCCTTCTTCCAGTTCCCCAGCAGATCCCAAGTCTTGCATACTCTTACTCCTTTTGTAATTCATGTGAGTAGATCAAAGATGAATGCTTCTAAGTAAAAAAAATAGACGCCAGAAATTCCAACTGCTCACCGACAGAAGTATCTGCCTCTGCTGTGTTGACCGTACTTGATACCAGAATACAGTACTAAAATCACATCACGGGCCCTCATCTTCTGTGACTCCAGTCCCTGCTCCTCAGATGGTGGTGATCAGCCTGTGCTAGAGGGGATCCTTCAGTTTAGTCTGAGCCATTTTTATTGACTGAAACTGATGTCTAAGACCCCACCTAAGTAAAAATGTCTGGTCCCTTGAACAACAGTTCATTCCCTCGTTACCTTTCTATCCCTTTACCCAACCCAACTCAACCCAAGAAAAAATAAACCTTCTTGATCTTCTTGCCTAAAGGGCTCAGGGGCATCTTTGAAAGCTCCTTCAGCTGTTCACAGCCCTGTGGGAAAGACCCCTGTGGAATGGAATCCCTTTCTCCAGCCCTGTCTTTCTGTATAAAGCATGGGGCTAGAGACCTAAGTAAGATGGATGCTGCAAAGAGGCCTGGGAATGCAACCCCTGCTGCCCTCTACTGGCCACGAAGAAGGAGCACAGGGGAAAATGCTAGGTTCCTTCCTGGCACGGAAAGGAAATAGGTTTCATGTCCCACCATGCTATACAGATACACTTTCAGCACATCTCACCAGAAGCCCAAAGGCTCATCTTTCCTTGAGCTGGGATTCAAAGGGATACAAAGGTTATGCCATGAAGTCAAGCACCATGGGCAAGTCCAGGCCCATGCCCACTGGTCAGACTGGTCTGCAGGTCATACAGGCAGAGAGCAGCCTGCCTCACCACCTACAAGGACAATTAGGGGTTAGGGAGGTAAGAGGAGGCCCACTGCCTGGCAGGACCCACATCATACAGCTCCAGACCATGTGCAACACCAGTTCTATTTGTGGGGGAGGTCACAGATACACTGAAATAAGAGATACAAAACTGGGGAGATGGGATGTTGCAGGTGCCAGGATACCCAGAACTCATAGCCATCCATGCCACTGTTAGAATCTTTGCTGCTTTCGCATACTCCTTCTCCAAGACAACCAGGTCTTCTGGGGCTCAGAGAAATCCCATGGCTCCAATGTCTTGCTCAGAGAGCAGGACACAGGTGCTGCTAGGCAAACAGCAGGTCACACTGTGGCTGAGGCAGCCCCAGGCTTAAGCAGTGATGGCGCCGGAACCACTGAGCTTGCAGACTGCCCATGGCATGCTAGTCAGATCTCCCCCAGGTTCCACTGTATGGAGCTGGTGGTTGATGAGAAGCTAAAATGCAAATTAAACAGTCTAAGTGCCTTGAGGTATCTGCATGAGACACACCCTTTGGGGAAGGACAGTCCCTGGTGTTTGGCATTTGCCAGCTGCTAAGAAGCATGTGGATAGAGGAGCCAGGTCAATGGCACAAGGAAAAGAAAAATCATACACATGGGATGCGGAGACTGGTCCCTGCAAAGTCCCAATCAAGAAAAAGGTTGGGTTGTTTCATTAAATTTAAGAGACAAAAATACAACAAATGGCCTTGGACTATATCTTTATGTTCAAGAACAGACTATAAAAAAACCTGGAAATGGAACACTGACTGGGTATTTTTACTTGGAGACTTTATTTTGTTAGAACACTGGACTTGTGTTATGTAATATCTACAGGAGCTTTTTAAAGGGTCTAAGAAAATGTAAAGGAAACAGATGTTGAATCCACATAGTGGGTATATGGTGTTAATTACAGTCTGGTTCTGCAACCTTCCCGGATTTTTCTAGTTTAAGAAATGAATCATTTGAAAAAGGATCAAACTTGGTGGAGAACTCCATTGGCTATAAACCTAACCTGCTTCCATCACTGGTCTAGTTAGCATATATAAATACATTTCACATTCAGTGCTTAAAATACATTAAAGTTCCACTTCCCCTTAATGCCTCTTGAGACAGTAAGCTTAACAGGCAGACTATTCTTCTCTGCAGAGTTCAAGGCTTCCTAATATGGAGGTGGGAAACAGAGTCAGCCTTCCAGACACCCTGCCCTCCATGTCTGGTTCTCAGCCACAGGGCAAGTCTTCATCCCAGAAGCAGTTATTATTATCTTCATACCCGGGGTCCCCGCCCACCCGCCCTCTGCGGTTATGTCCGCCGCCTTGTAACAGGGCGGGAAACCTGTATGTGATGCCTAAATGCTTACCTGCCACCTTTCATCTCCCAAGACTGCCTGGAACAGAACCCATAAAACATCAAGTAGGTCATCTTCCCACTGCCCCCTGGGAATATGAACTGATAAAAGGGTGGGGCAAAAAGCAACTCCTCATTACTTCAAGAAAGACTGTAATCGCAGACCATCTGAACACACGGCTTGCCCATCATCTGAATGGCAGGCTCTCTGGACTTCCAATGCTTTCCTTTTCGAGCAGGAGCCAGAATGAAGGCTGTGTCTGAGGCTCCTGAGCATGACAAGATCATGTCCCTCAGCATGGCTGGCAAGCCTCGGGAACGTCTGCTTTGCAGGCTAAATGACATGAAACACGACTTTACTTTCATAAAGGAAAACAGAATTTTCTTTTTTATTTTTTGAGATGAGTTCTCGCTATTTTTGCCTGTGGAACCACAAGTTCATGTTGCCCAGGGTACCATGGACTCAAGTGATCCCCAGCCTCAGCTTCCCAGGTAGCTGGGATGACAGGCGCACGCCACCACGCCCAGCTATTTTTTTAGAACTAGGTCTCGTTACGGGCCCCAGGAGGAACTCAAACCGCGATCCCTGGCCCTGGCTGCGGCTTCCTAAGCTGCCGTTTACAGGCATGCACCACCATGCCCGGCCCAGTTTTCCTTTCATAAGGGAAAGCTTTCAAATAGAATCAACTTTGACTTATAGGACAAAGGGCTGAGTTCTAGGCCAGCTGAGTTTGACTGAGGCCTAG
Source organism: Uropsilus gracilis (assembly GCA_004024945.1). Taxonomy (NCBI): domain Eukaryota; kingdom Metazoa; phylum Chordata; class Mammalia; order Eulipotyphla; family Talpidae; genus Uropsilus; species Uropsilus gracilis. The sequence continues at coordinate 11,704 of PVHY01015357.1, forward strand.
GTAGACTAAAACGTTATTTGCCTGGTTCTCCCCATCGCTGGCATGACTGTATCTATAGTTACCTGCTCTCAATGAGCACACAGACTACTGCCAATCCCTTCCTTTACCCCAAACTTGCCTTTTTTTTTTTTTTTTTGAGACTAGTTCTCGCTAGTTTTACCCATGGAACCACAGGCTCATGTTGTCTGGGGTGCCACGGACTCAAGCAATCCCCAGCCTCAGCTTCCCAGGTAGCTGGGATTACAGGCGCATGCCACTACTCTCAGCTATTTTTTGGGACTAGGTCTCGCTGTGTTGCCTGGAGCGGGACTTGAACCATGATCCCTAGCCCCAGTTGCTTCATAGGTTGAAGCTTACAGGCATGCGCCACCGTGCCCAGCTCTCAAAGTTGCCTTAAATCCCACTGGACACCGGTCCATAAAAGGGAGGCTGAACATGACCTGGAGGGACGTGAGAGGCACATGCACATGAGGAGCCCCCTCCACCAGGGAGCCTGCAGCAGACCATGCTTTTACCACAGGGAGAGCTGAACTCTACCATCTAATGGCAGGGCTCGGAACAAGCAAGGCAGATTGGTCCCTGAGCATGTTTCACAGTGGCCCCTCGGTGGAGGTGAGCAGCTCGCCAGCAGCAGATCTGTCAGTAGAGTCAGTTTGGTTTGGAACTCCAAGTGTCCACAATAAAGGCACCATTGTCACCCAGGGGGGCTGTCCCTCTGGCTGATGAGCTGCCGAGGTTAGTGGATGGAGTCTGGCCATGACCAGGCTGTGCTGGCACTGATTACAGAAGGCCTCACTGCCTGCTTGAGGGTGCAGCCATGTGGTCCAGGTTGGCCGTGTGGTCACAGAGGCTCTACAACCACGGTGGGTGCTCAGTGGGAGTGGTGAGGAGAGAGCAAACTGGAACCTGTGCTTCGCTACTTGTTAGGTTCCCTGGGAAGTCATCCCTCACTCGGGAGGTGGACTACAAATTGGTCCCTCCCTGAAGCTGTTGAAGAACAGGAATGCTGAGGCTGCTTGCTCCAGTCAGTCGAGGGCAGGGGGTGACTCTGTTGGGGTCCCAGGTTGCCAGTTCTAGCCCTAGTCCTCTTCCCCTGACAGATCCTTCATCATCAAGAGTTCCTGTAAAGGCCGGGCACAGTGACTCGTGCCTGTAGCTTCAGCCTATGAAGCAGCCGGGGCTAAGATTGCGGTTCGAGTCCCGCCTGGGGCCTGTAGCGAGACCTAGTTCCAAAACAATAGCTGGGTGTGGTGGTGCACGCCTGTAATCCCAGTTACCTGGGAAGCTGAGGCTGGGATTACTTGAGTCCGTGGTACCCCGGGCAACCAGAGCCTGCGGTTCCACGGGCAAAAATAGTGAGACCTAGTCTCAAAAAAAAAAAAAAAAAAAAAAAAAAAAAAAAAAAAAAAAAAAAAAGAGCTCCTGTAACCTACACAACTCTCTTTACATGGGCATCTCAAAAGACACAGAACACAGTTTATATTTCAGTGTGCACATTTTATTGGAGGGCAAGGACCAACATCACAGTGTGTATATTTCTGTAATTGCTGAACAATTAGTTACTGAAATTTCCCTCTCTGAGGACATCTCCCTCATTCCCTTCTGCTTCAGCTTTGACACTGGTGGGAAAGAAAGACCCACACGGTGTTCCTGGAGACAGCTGACCAAGACAGAAAGGGAGTGCAACATGTGTTAGTGGGTATGTCTGTGGGGAGCGCCAAACATGACAATGTTACAAAGCTGGGCCTTCTGTGCCTGCCACCTGGTTGTAAAGAGTGGACTAATGCTATCTTCTGAGCATACAGATTCCCAGGCCACCTAAGACTGGTTCCCAGGAGCCTGTGGGTTTAACATGTACCCTGGGCCACAGCCGCTCCTCAGACCAGAAAGCATCAATCTACTCCAGACAAGGGGGCGTGCCTTCCCCTCTGTTAAAAAAGGCCTAAACCTAGGGGCTGCTTTGCTTTATTCTGAGACTAAAATATGATGACCAGGTAAAAGCATGACAAAGGATGCTGAAGCACAGAAACCTAAGAAATACAGCCTAGGGGCCTAGAAAACAACTGTCTAGATAAACAACCCATGACTGAGTGACTCAGTTTACTGGTATGCAGCCCAGTTTTTCCTTGAATCTTCCTCCTTCTATTTTCCATCATTTTTCAACAGGTACTATCACTAATGATAGCCCACCTGGAACACCAGTGCATGTAAAGTATATATAAGCCCTTAACTCCCTGTTAGGGGGACTTAGCCTTTGGATATGAATCTACTGGGTCAATACCGGTACTAATAAACCTGCTTCTTTTTTTTTTCTTTCTTTGAGACGAGGTCTCGCTATTTTTGCCCGTGGCACCACAGGCTCTTGTTGCTTGGGGTACCACAGACTCAAGCAATCCCCAACCTCAGCTTCCCAGGTAGCTGGGATTATAGGCGCGCGCCACCACGCCCAGCTATTTTTTTGGAACTAGGTCTCGCTACGGGCCCCAGGTGGGACTCGAACTGTAATCCCTAGCCCAGCCGCTTCATAGGCTGAAGCTTACAGGCACGAGCCACCATGCCCAGCTAAACCTGTTTCTTGCCAGCCCTGGTGTCCTTGTTTCCTTGGAGCTGCTTTCAAGATAGATCTGTTCCTTAGGTCCCTTGCATTGCTCAGAGTCTACACAGTGCAGGAAGGAGGTCAGGGCAGCCCTGCAGGGGGCCAGTGCCAAGTTTTGGCTTGCAGAGGATCTCCCTGTTGGTTCTCGGGGCCTCAGACAAGGAAGGGGGCAACCTGGGAAGTGGATGAAAACTCAACAGAAGCTTCTCCCAGCTGGGTGTTCACCTTACGCATCTGGGAATAGGCTGAGCTGCTAGGCAGCTTCCTCCTATCTGCTGGGGTCAGAGGTGGATCAAAGTGCAGAGGCCACTTGCATCAGAACAAAAGGTCAACTAAGAGAGGAAGTGGGGCCAGAATCTGGGTCAAAATCTCGGGGCAAAGCAGGGTGGATATCCTGGCTGTTAACCCAAGATCCACTCCACAGCACAGACTCCCTGGGGAAAGCTGAGGAATTCCATGACCAGAAACCAGTCAGGGTCATAAGCCTGTGACCCCCTTCCTTCCAAGGATGTTCAGATCCCAGGCAGGCAGGGAGGTTAAGGATGCACTGGTCTTAGGCATGTGCCAAGGGCACATGATTCTCTCGCGTGTGCAGCTCGCTTCTGCATCCGACGACAATCTTCCCACCCAGCACAGTGCCAGGGGCACAGGGGCTGGCAGTGCCTCTGGTGCCCGTGTCAGCCATGCAGGGTGGTAGAACTATCTAAGTGCCCACCTTGGCTTCTCTTCAGGAGGAAGAAAGAGGGCAGAGGTGAAAATCTGGGCAGGGAGAAGAACACTCTGTCATGCAGAAGACAGGCCAACAACTCCAACAATGGCTTAAGATTGAGGGGAGGGTAGAATTTTCAGGAACAGGAAACTGAGGAGATTCTCATGCAGAAATGAGGAAGAAGAGCACCCCTGGGAGCCAGAAATAGCCAGTTCACACAAGTGCACATCCTACTGGGGGGCCTGTTTCACTGAAAGTTGCACAGGACCTAAGGGGAATGTTCTGGAGTCCCTTAGGCAACATTAACTTCTTTTTTTTTTTTGAGACTAGGTCTCACTTTTGCCCATGGAATTGCAGGCTCACATTGCCTGGGGTACTATGGTCTCAAGCAATCCCCAGCCTCAGCCTCCCAGGTAGCTGGGATTACAGGCATGCGCCACTACGCCCAGTATATTTTGGGACTAGGTCTCACCACACACCCCCGGAGGGACTCAAACCTCCTTGGTGCACAGGGCATGCCCTGGTTACATTCTGCAACGGTTTAGCATTTTAGGAATAATCCCTTATACCCTGTGATGGCTTTCAGGCCCCCAGAAGGGGTTCAGAGCAGAGGCCGGAAGGAGAGACCTGTGAGGCACCAGGGCTCAATGCCTTGAGTTGGAATTACCTCAGGGACCTACAACCCTTGGGAAGTCAGGGAGGCAAAGGAACCACCTCAGAATACTGGTCCCCAGGCGCCAGCTCCTTACTGAGAGCCCTGGGTGGGTGCCAAGCCCAATGGTGGCCCAAGACAAAGGCATTCAGAGAAAACGCCTCAGATTTGGAGACCTACGGCAGTGTCCCAATCATTCCACATGTGGCTTTGTGCATGGAATGGCGCTGGGGGATGCAATGTACTGCACTGGGGGTGGACAGACACCTTTCATCCTGGGCCCAAGGGGAGATATGTCTCTTGACTCCAGAGTGTGCTCCACAGCTGGGCTGACATGTGGACCTTGCGCTTGAGATCCCAGTGCTTCTCTGGCTGCCAGCCCCTTGCTCCAGGCACTCTCCCTCTGCATCTCAGAGCCATCCTAGGGCCCCCAGTTTTCTGGGTGGCATCCGACTCCAACAGGGAAAGGGTGTGGAGGTCAAGCAGGACTAGAACTCTCTGGGTGCCCCTGGCCTTTCCACAAGGTCCACCCTTTCCCTGAGCTCCCCAACTCACTGCAGAGTCCCTGCTCAGTCCACCTGTCCCTGGACTGCCTAGTGGCCCAGCGCCTGCCCTTCCTGCAGGGCCCCACCCTGACCAGGATCCCTTTTTTTTTTTTTTTTTTGAGACTAGGTCTCGCTATTTTTGCCCGTGGAACCGCAGGCTCTCGTTGCCCGGGGTACCACAGACTCAAGCAATTCCCAGCCTCAGCTTCCCAGGTAGCTGGGATTACAGGCGCGTGCCACCACGCCCAGCTATTTTTTTGGAACTAAGTCTCGCTGCAGGCCCCAGGCGGCACTCGAACCATGATCCCTGGCCCTGGCTGCTTCATAGGCTGAAGTTTACAGGCATGAGCCACCGTGCCCGGCACCAGGGTCCCTTTGTGTCCCCTCACCCCTATTCCACAGAGAACCCTCTCATTCTGGACTCCTGAGCACCCCCACTCGCCCTCTCATGGTGGTGCTCAGAGGTCAGTGCAGGTGGAGGCATGTCAACTGCGCAGCTGCAGTGTTTCCAAGGCCACAAAGAACCCGGGGTAGCTCATCCACATGAAGCCAGGTGGACTTTATAGCCCCTCAATCTACCAGCTGCCTCCCACCTGGAGGCATAAGAAGCTGTGAGAAGAACCAAGCACTGGAGTTCTGAGGTGGGATACAAATGAGCAGGGGCACACGGGTGTGGGAGTGAGCGTCACACTTGCAAGTTAAGTTGTTCCCCCTTTTCAGTGGGGCAACTGCTGCAGTTCAGCCTGCCGAAAAGTATGGGGTCTGAGGCAGGTGGGGCCCTGAGTTCTGGTCTGAAGACTGCAGGTACCACTGGCAAGGGACTGCGCCTAAGAGGCTTTCAGAGGTGATGTGATAGGAGCTGCTGTGAGGCAGGAGGTAGGTGTTACGTGCATAGCTTTTTTTTTAGACTAGGTCTCGCTATTTTTGTCCATGGAACCGCAGGCTCCCGTTGCCCGGGGTAGCACAGACTCAAGCAATCCCCAGCCTCAGCCTCCCAGGTAGCTGGGATTACAGGCATGTACCACCACATATTTTTCTTGGAACTAGGTCTTGCTACATGCCCCCGACGAGACTCGAACCGCGATCCCTGGCCTGGGCCATGGCTTCCTAGGCTGCCGCTTACAGGCATGTGCCCATCATGCCCGGCCCCTACATGCGTAGCTTTATCTACTGGTGGGTTCCTACTTTTCCATGTGAAAGAGCAGCCACGTTTCCCCTCCCCCAAGCCAACTGTGTGCTGTCTGGGGCAAATACCTGAGTGTGACGAAACAGGCCAGTTCCTACTGTGGGAGGGACTTGGGGCGATGGGGTGTCCTATTGTTTGTGTGGTTCATCAGATGTTGACCAGTTATGACCCTGAAGCTCTGAGCAGTGCATTCCAGAGGACGCTGAAGCACTTGTTACTTCCTCCCCACACTGTACCTGGGCAGGTGTTTATCAATGAGGAGCAAAGTTTGGAAATAAAAATCTAAGTTGGAAGCAGTCTAGATATGAATAGTTCAGATCCTGGATTGGATCTGGTATCCCGTGGACTCAGGTGATCTGCAGCCTCAGCCTCCCAAGTAGCTGGGATTACAGGCACGCGCCACCACCCCCAGCTATTTTTTTTTAGAGCAGGTCGCCTGGAGTGAGTCTCAAACCTGTGGACTCAAGCGATTCCTAACCTCAGCCTCCCTTCCTAGGCTGGGATTAAAGGTACACACCACTGCGCCTGGCCTAAACCCACTTTCTAAGGGCGCTACTAAGTTTCATTAGTGTGATATAAAGAAGCATACTGTCATGAAAAAAGGGGGTTTGTGTATTTCACAAATAACATGGAATCGCTGTTCAAATGAATTTATAATCACTGCGTTAGAGCTGACTCCATTCAGTAAAGGTATGGAGTGACAGGACTGGAACACTTACCTAAAAACAACGTGCTCTGTTAGGACTTTCTGATGGAGTCCAGGAAAGCAGAGGGGCTGTGTCCCTGGCCATGTGTTACCAGCTGCCCCCTGAGTTCCTGTGCCTGTTTTCCCACCTGACTCTAGACATCTGGAAGTGTCTGCAAGGATTTTGGAACAAAACCCTTGCTCGGGAGGCTAAGGCGCTTCAAGTTCAGGCCCCCTGAGTTCCTGTGCCTGTTTTCCCACCTGACTCTAGACATCTGGAAGTGTCTGCAAGGATTTTGGAACAAAACCCTTGCTCGGGAGGCTAAGGCGCTTCAAGTTCAGGGCGCAAAGGCTAACTTTAAACTCTGGCCATGTTCTTTGGTCTCAGTCACTGGATATTATGGCTCTAAAGTGGTTGCTTCTGCCCAGGGGATATGGCAAGGATTGTGAGGGTGAGCACTCAGGTAAGTATTTCAGGAATCCACGTGTATAGAAATGGAGACAATGAATGTCATTGCCACAAGCAAAACTCTGTTGTATACTATTTAAGATGGACATATCAAGGCTTAAAATGAAGCTACCTAGTAACAAACTCAGAAACTCACAGTCCACACTTCTCTCTTCTGTGCCCCCCCCTCCCCCCCCACAGCTGCCCCCTTTCCCCCATTAGCATCCTTTCACCTGCTGGTCAGTAAGTGAAATATCACTCCATGCCTTTGAAGTCACTCTAACCCTGCAATTATAAATTCATCTGAAACAGCACTTTTTTTTTTAGGTCTCGTTTTTTTTTGCCCATGGAATCGCAGGCTCATGTTGCCTGGAGTACCATGACTCAAGCAATCCCCAGCCTCAGTTAGCTGGGGATTATAGGCGTGCACCACCATGCCCAGGTATTTTTTTTGGACTAGGTCTCGCTACATTCCCCCGGTGGGACTCAAAAGGCAATCCCTGGTCCGCACCACTGGTCTGCGCCACGGCTTGCTAGGCTGCCACTTACAGGCATGCACCACCATGCCTGGTCTTGAAACAGCAATTTCATGTTATTTGTGAAATTACACAAACCTCCTTTTTTCGTGACAATATGCTACTTTATATCACACTAATGAAACTTAGTAGTACCCTTAGAAAGTGTTTGGGTTTATTTCTAGTATCTAGATTGTTTCCAATTTAGATTTTTATTTCCAAACTTTCCTCTTCATTGATAAACACTGAACTCAGCTGTAGAGTCACTCACTGTAGACACATCATTTTCACACAGCTCTTTAAGGAATTTAAAATATCCCAATGTTCAGATGCCCATGGTCAACTCAACTTTTCTAGCAATTCAAAGGATCTTAATAAACCTGCACCATTTTCCCTTCCCCATCCTCCCCCACCACAAAGTAGTGACACTGAACTGAAATGACAGGCACAGGTTAGTCCTTGGCAAGGGAGGGGCGAAAGAGAATGCAGAGGCTTTGTGGGAACAAGAATATCCTGTTCATGAAATGAAGAAATATTTTCACTCTTGAGTAGCTGCAAATGTTGCACAGGCAGAGCTGGCTTTCCTGTGACTGACTTGATGGTTTCCTCAGCCGGTCAGCCCAAGCTGGTGTCCCCAAGTCTTCACTGTCCTTCCTCTCTTATCTTGAATTTACCTCCCCTTGGGCAAGGGTAACTACTCCTACTACATATCCCCTCATTTTTCACCCAATCCCATCTTATCTCATACTAGAACCTATTTAGGACAGGAAAATATAAAAACCCATGCGAATTTATCACTCTCCTGTTACGTCTTGGGGCCCTAAGTGCTGATAGCCCACTTTTCTACTAGTCCCCCCAGATCATATATGGTTTATCTTAGCTGCAGTATGGACTCAGGGTCACCAGGTTTGAATCTGGGAAGGACTTTGCTTTACTATAACAAGGACTTGTTCTTGGCATCCACAACTGGAACCGTTAACCTCTGCTTTGGAAACATATGTCTGTGTCATGGGTTACAAACTATTGTATAACATGGCTGCTTAAAGGGGCAAAATGCATTTAAGTCTCAATTGATATACAGTGAATTTGGTGGACATTATCCCTGAATTCTGAAATGTATTTATGCATATTTTTATTAAATATAGTACTAAAAATATGTAGGCATATATCCAGGAACTTAATTCTCCAAATACATGGTCCACTTGGTCACAAAGAAAGGTTAGCACCATGAATACCTTTATTTCCTTAAATCCTTAAATCTTAAGATATAACCACAGTCAACCATGTTGACCGATTTCCTGCATGATCCTGTACTGTTCTGTCTTTTCAAAAGGTATTGAAAATAAGTATAAGCTGGGCATGGTGGCTCGTGCCTGTAAGCTTCAGTCTATGAAGTGGCTGGGGCTAGGGATTGCGGTTTGAGTCCCACTTGGGGCAATACAGTGAGACCTAGTCCCAAAAAATAGCTGGGCGTGGTGGTGCGTCCCTGTAATCCCAGTTACCAGGGAAGCTGAACCTGCGGTTCCATGGGCAGAAATAGCAAGACCTATTCTCAAAAAAAAAAAATAAAGAAAGAAAAAGAAAAGTGTAGTACCCACTCTTAATTTTTTTAACCCACTACTTCTGCATCAGAAATATCACTCTAGGGCCGGGCATGGTGGGACGTGCCTGTAAGCTTCAGCCTATGAAGCAGCTGGGGCTAGGGATCATGGTTTGAGTTCCGCCTGGGGCCCGTAGCGAGACCTAGTTCCAAAAAAATAGCTGGGCGTGGTGCTGCATGCCTGTAATCCCAGCTACCTGGGAAGTCGAGTCTGGGGATTGCTTGAGCTTGTGGTAACCAGGGCAACGAGAGTCTGCGGTTCCGCAGGCAAAAATAGCGAGACCTAGTCTCAAAAAAAAAAAAAAAAAAAGAAATGTCACTCTAATCCCTAACTCCACTCTAAAAATCTGCATGATTGCTGAATAGTATTCATGATTGTGTATATATACCAAATCTTCTAGGTCCATTCATGTTTCAGAGCATGTAGGTTATTTTCATACCTTAGCTATTGTAAGCAACATGGATGGAGCTCAAAGGGATTATGCTAAGCAAAATAAATCAGAAGTAAAAGGAAATATTGGACGGTTTCACTTATAGGAGTATAGGGAAACCAAAAAAAGACAAAACTTGCAAACTATAGATCTGAGGCATGCTGTAGGGAGAGAGAAAAATAGGGGAGGAAAGAGCTCAAGGGACTGTGGTCATGGCTCATGGGTGATATAGTGGTGGGAGAGATATGGGGACTACACCTGAGGGAAGAAATCAAATACTGCACAAAAATGAATAAAGATGTAAAACAACTTTAAAAAATTTAAAAAGCTGCATGAACTACTTTAAATTCCAATAAGATGATACAGCATTTAGTTTAAATTCCTCCAGAGAGGGGTTTTGTTTGCATATGCCAAGGATTTGGGAAAATTACCACTTTGGGATCACCTAAATCTAATTTCAAAGACTGAAATAATTGGAAATTGAGCCACAATCCCCTGAGAATCCTTTCCCACTTCTGGCTCACCCTTATTTCTGCGCTGTGAAGGACTGAACACCTCAACCCAAGTGAGGGGAATTTATCAGGTTCACAGGCCATGGCCCTATCTCCAGGACAGCTGTCACTGATCAGCTCCCTCTGAATGCCCCCTCTGAGTCTGGCAAATGCCCCCAAGGACAAGAGTGGCGTAACACTGAGCCCTTCTCCCAGGACATCGGTGGTCTGCACAGTAATTCTTCCAACTCAGGTTAATGCTCTGGTACTTTTGGATTTTAAAGATTTTTTTTTTTTTTTTTGAGACTAGGTCTCGCTATTTTTTGCCCGTGGGACCGCAGGCTCTCGTTGCCCGGGGTATCACAGACTCAAGCAATCCCCAGCCTCAGCTTCCCAGGTAGCTGGGATTACAGGCATGCACCACCATGCCCAGCTATTTTTTTTGGAACTAGGTCTCGCTACGGGCCCCAGGTGGGGACTCGAACCGCGATCCCTAGCCCCTGCCACTTCATAGGCTGAAGCTTACAAGCACGAGCCACCGTGCCCGGCGGATTTTAAAGATATTTTGTTCTATTTTCCTAGCTGTCCTCAGTGTAAAGTTTAATCCAAATTACCTATCTACCATTACCATATTCTTACTAGTTATGTTAGAGTTAACTTGAGTAGCCTCACACATGGCATGGTAACAGCCTGTAAAATGTCAGTACCCCAGTGTCCATTTGTGGGTCTGTGTTCAGATTCTGCAGCAATGATGAGGCTCTGGAAAGGGCACCTGCTATTCCCGTGAGACCTGCAGGTCTGTAGTTAGAGTAGCAAGCCTGGGCTCATGACAAGCAGCAGCTTACTGACTCATGGGATGGTCCTGAGGGCCTGGTGTGTGTGAAGAGAACAAGATATGACATTCTCATTTCATAACAGACAATGATTAATGAGTTAATTAGTGGACAAATTTACGATAAACCCGGAGGTTCAGGTTTCAGCTCTCCTCTGTTTTCAAATTATGTATTCTTCCCAAGAATACAGAAATCAAATCTGCACTGTTTAAATGCCTTTATTTCTTTCAAATGAAACTGAAAAGACAGACTAACAACTTAAGTGTTTTTGGCTATAAGAGCAAGAATGTTTGGCAATTCTCAAAACAAAACAAAACAAATGACCAATATGTATCTAAAAAATTTCATCAGACATAAAATAAATGCAAATTAAGACAACGAGATTCACTAAATACCTAGTGTTAGTAAGGGTTCAGAGATGGAGCTCGCTCTCACACTACTGCGGTAGGTGAAGTCAGCACAGCTGTCTTTGAGGAACGTGTGTCATAGATCAAGGCCCTGAAAACGTGTACATCTTGCAAATTCCACTTTAAAATGTAGCACAAGGAAGTAATGGCATAGATTTATCTATAAGGTTAAACGTTATATCACACTTTTTATAAGAAACTGGGGACAGTCTTTTTAACAGTGGCTTCTGCAAAAGCTACACCACCATGCTGCAGACAACGGTGTACGCTGCTGGGTGTCTCCTGACAGGGAGTGAGTTTTGTTAAATGAGATAAAAACCAAGTTATGAAAGAGTATACTATCAACTCATAGTTACCTTTAAAAACCATACATGTTCCAGAAGATATATACCATATTACTGTTGGCCATCTTTGGATGGTAAAAATGAGTAACTTTTAAAAGCCTTATATTATTTTTTAATTTACTTACAGTGAATATGTACTATTATTTATATGCTTAAAAAAGGAACAAGTCAAAGTCTAATTAAAAACAAACAAACAAACACACACTTTGTCTAGGTTTTGGCTTGTGATGCGAGGGCATATGCCCCTAGTGGCATCTACCTGGTTGTGTTCCTTCTGACCTGAGTGAATAATTCTCACACTGCTTATCTGTAAACGCCATAATCATGGCTGCACTTGGCCACTTGCTTGGAGAACAGGTCTCTCATTCTCTCACAAGGGCTAATTCAGGCTCCAACTGAGAGGTAAGTCACTTTTCTAGGGGAGTAGGTTAGTTGCCCAAGGCCTGTGCTTTATTTAGGAAGCCCATAGAATACAATTTGGGGAGAAGGAAAGAGGAAACAACCAGACAACAGATGCAAAGGGATGGACTGCAGATAGTAAAGTCTCTATGGTATCCTTATTTCAATTTGAGGCTTCCTGAATCTTAGAGGTAGGGATGATGGGAGGATACCTGAAACCTGGTTATTCTGACTATTAAGATGATGAGAAATGACAGAACAACTGAAAAGCATATTGAAGCTTGCACAAATTTGCTAACATCCATTTGTAAGAGTATCCCCACAGTTAGAGAAATACAGGCATTTGAATGGAAAATGTGTGTTCTGGGTTGCTAAAGAGACTACAGCTGAACCAAAACTGAGAAACATGCCCAGTAGGTTCGGCAATTGTCACTATCTACTAAAGAAATCTTTTCTAAGTATCAATGAAGGATTATCCACCCAGGTAACACAAACCTATAAACCCATACATGATACGGCAAAGGCCTGGCCCTCCTGTACCCTATATCCTCCATTCTAAGAGCTCCTCGGACAATCAGGGCTGTTTTCTCCTTGGAGCAGTTGCTAGATGGGTTGAAAATCTGATCCTTTTTTTTTTTTTTTTTTGAGACTAGGTTTTGCTATTTTTGCCCGTGGAACCACAGGCTCTCGTTACCACAGACTCAAGCAATCCCCAGCCTCAGCTTCCCAGGTAGCTGGGATGACAGGCGCGTGCCACCACGCCCAGCTATTTTTTGAAACTAGATCTCACTATGGGCCCCAGGTGGGACTCGAACAGTGATCCCTAGCCCCTGCCGCTTCATAGGCTGACGCTTACAGGCACGAGCCACCGTGCCTGGTGAAAATTTGATTCTTAATGTAGAGAGATAGCAATAGCAATGAGGAGAAAATATAAAGAGACCCCATATCAAGACTAGAAGGGAAGAGGGATCCAGTTCATTTTTACAGTGAAGGGTCATTAGCAATTTAGAGCAGAGGCTCTCAACATGGTATCAGAGGGGTGTCCAAAGCAATGTTTCTGATTGGTAGCTTAAATACTGAAATCTGTAAATGCTTTACTTTTAAAAAGAATGGCTGAAAGTCAGCCCCCCAACAAAGTCACTCTCAGATACTTAAATGCTTTCTTCAGTGAGAGATACACGTGGAAAACAGCCCATGAGCATCATCTGTCATGTGTCACTAAGACCAGAATACTGAAGGCTGACTACAGCTCTTCTAGAGCAAGACACAAGGGAGCTTCTTGGTAAAACAGAGCCCAGGCAGAATGTCTGGGATGAGAACAGATTTGGAGGAGCAGCCCAGTGTCCTGAAACTGGGAAAAAGGGAGATCTGGAAATGTTACAATGCAGACTGGACCAGCAGGAGGCATGCACTTGGGCTGTGAGGAAGCAGGACTACCCCTCTGATGTTAACTGGACATGTTGGTATGCATCACTTCTATCAGTACAGAGAAGGCAGCAGCGGAACAGTTAGACCAGGTTAGATGGCAGTCATTGTGGGGAGTAGCTTTTATATTTGTGGTGGGGAGTGTGCATCCCCCTCCCATCAGTTACTCATGGGAAACCCGTTCCAAGGCCACATAGAAACTGTTCTTGTCATCTAGGCAATGCCAGCCAATTGGTCCAATTTCACAGTCTGCGCAGACCAGAAACTTGATGTTACCCACATCCTTGGTGAAGCCCACATTCTCAAAGATGAACATGTCATCAACCAGCCAGTGTTCCTGGAGGAGGTCGCCATCAGGATTGCTGCCGTCAGCCAGAGCTGGCTTTTTCCTCATGGAGGGAAGGAAGAGCTGCAACAGAAGAGAATATTAAAAATATAGCAGCTGAACCGGCCCAGTTCCATCAGCACCCCAATCTGCCTGTAGTTTCTCAGAATGAAAACCAAGCGAGGAGATTAAGTTAGCCTCACCCCCTCTCCCACCCCCTCCCTCCATTTCCTTTATTCTTTTGGGCATTTTTCTTCTGGTCACTGCTCTCTCTCTCTCTCACACCCTCCCTCCCATCCTTCTGTCCATCCTTGTGTCCATTCTTCTGTCCATCCTTCCTCCCTCCCTTTCCTTTATTCTTTTGGGCATTTTTCTTTTCTTTTTAAAAAATATGTAATTTATTTTATTTTACATTATTTTATTTTATTTTACATTATCTACCCCAAGGTTCTCCCATCACCTTCTCATCCGTGAACAATATCTTTTGTTCCCTTCCCACTCCTACTTTTCCCCTCCACTCTCATGCTCTATGCTGAATTCAACTCTGCTAAAAATTAGTTTTACATTTTTCTTGTCTGTTTTCCCTTTGCCCCTCATACAAGTGAGACCATCCAGTATTTCTCTATTTCTTTCTGGCTTATTTCCGCTAGCATGATTCTTGACCTTTTTCTTATGGGGGAGAGCGGGCGAGGTAACTTGGCTTCACTGCCATTCTTACCATGGTCTCTAAAGTCCTAACTCGCCTGTTTTCCCCCACCTCATCATGCACCAGCCACTCTGGTTTTCTTGTGTTCCTCGAACAGGGGAAGTCTGCTCTGCTCTCAAGTCTGGGCAAGCCCAGTTCTTTGTTGATACTCAGCTCAAATGTCCACTGACAGCTTGTCCCTAATCAAACAATCTGAATTAGTTTCCCATATGACTCATTGTCTTTTTCCTGTTTAAACAGTTATCAATTATGATTGACACATAACTATACCTATCTAAAGTATACAATTTGACAAAGTATGTGTACACCAATGAACCATTACCACTGTCAACACAAGAATACTTATCACCTTCAAATTTCCTCCTTGGAGCTCCCAGCTTATCCTTTTACATATCAAACTGTCTTATTAATTTGTTGGATTATTTATTTACCATGGGTCCCTTCTACTAAAATGTAAGCTCTTGAGGAGTGAAGTTCTTACTCCCCTTGTTCAATACCATTTCCCTAAAATAGCAACTAACAGAAAGCAGGAACTCATAAGAATAAGATACGTGGTTTTGATCTAATCCATCACTGTTACCAGTATACTGGATTTATCTTATAAAGAGAACATTTAGCATCTGTAGATGTGTCCTGAAAGAGGCTTCTGAAATGTAAGTCTTGGAGTGTTTTTCCCATACAGGTGATAAGAGTCTGAAAACAAAGATATACAAAGAACTTACACAAACTTAACAAAAACAAAGCAAAAGGTCCAGTCAAAAAAATGGGCGAAGAGCTAAAAAGACACTTCTCAAAAGAAGAAACAGAAACAGCCAATAGGCATATTAAAAAATGTTCAACATTACTAATAATCAGGGAAATGCAAATGAAAACCACAATGAGATGCCATCTCACACCAGTAGAATGGCCCATATAAAATAAAGGGACTCTTACATTGGTGGTGGAAATGTAAACTGGTTCAGTCACTATAGAAAGCTGTGTGGAGGACCCTCAAACTAATGAAAATGGAACTACCATTTAGCCATCAATTGTTCTTCTGGGAATCTACCCAAAGGAGACCTCAATAGTTGTACAAAGGGACACCTGTGCCTGGATGTTTACTGCAGCACTATTTATAATTGCAAGGACATAGAACCTAAATGCCCCAAGACAGATGACTGGATGAAAAAGATGTGGTATATATACACAATGAAATATTACACATCAATTAAAAATGACAAATTTGATGATTTTATGATAACGTGGATGTACCTAGAAGAAATCATATTGGCAGAAACAAGTCAGAAGGAAAAAGACAGAAACCAAATGGTTTCACTAATATATGAACAACCAAACGAAAGTACACAACTGGGGGTGGGAGGGAGACTAGCTGGAGCAGCCAGGGAGGGGAGGTGGTGGGTGACCCCTGGAGATTACTATGATGTGAAATATATATATATATACATATATATATATATATATACACACACACACACATATATATAATTTTTTTAAAAATGGGCAACAACACAAGTTAAAAAGGATGTGGAGAGAAAGGAACACTTACACTGTTGGAGGAAATATAAACTGGTCCAGCCACTATGGAAAGCTTTGTGGAGGACCCTTAAATAACTGAAAATGGAATTATTATTCAATCCAGCAATCCCACTTCTAGGTATTTCCCCAAAGGATAGAAAAACACTAATTCAAATGGACACCTGTACTCGGATATTTATTGCAGCACTATTTATAATAACCAGCATATGGAAACAACCCGAATGCCCCAAAACAGATGAATGGGTCAGAAAATTGTGATATATGTACACAATAGAATATTATTCATCAGTCAAAAAAACCAAACTTATGTCATTCGCAGCAACATGGATGGAGCTAGAAGGAATCATGCTAGCGGAAATAAGTCAGAAAGAAAAAGAGAAATACTGGATGGTCTCACTTATCTGAGGGATATAGGGAAAACAAACAGACAAAAAAAATTTTAAAAACTGTCAACAGAACTGAAGCAGAGCAAGAGAGACTGAGGAGTGTAAAATCCGGGGAAGGATGAGCACAAGAGTTTAAGATGGTTCATGGGTGATAAGGTGATGGGAGAACGTTGGGGTAGACAATGATGTAAAATACATATATATGTACAATCAATTTAAAAAATAAAATAAAATTAATAAATACAATCGCTCCATTATAAAAGGAGAACATTTAAAAGGAAAATCCACCTACAGAATATGGATTATTTATAGGATCTTTGCACCCCCTCAACTACATGCTGTCTCTAATCTGTATGCACACACATGCACATGGGTTCACACACACACACACACACACACACAAATCCTCTAACTTCTTCCACTTGGCTGGCTTATAAACTGCCAAAATACAGTGCCAGTCAAACGTGTCACTCCTTCTGCTCTTCATGATCAGGGCTATCATCAACACACTTATTTCCCACCCTATGAGTGCCTTAGAATTCCAGTAAGATGGCCTCGGTGTGCTAGTCTGGCACTGGCAATTGGAAAAAAATCAAGTTAACAAAAATAATTGGACTAACTTTTTTTTTTTGGAGACTAGGTCTCACTATTTTTGCCTGTAGAACCACAGGCTCACGTTGCCCGGGGTACCACAGACTCAAGCAATCCCCAGCCTCAGCTTCCCAGGTAGCTGGGATTACAGGCGCACACCACTACGCCCAGCTATTTTTTTTGGAACTAGGTCTCGCTACGGGCCCCAGGCGGGACTCAACCCTTGATCCCTGGCCCCGGCCCTGGCTTCCTAGACTGCCACCTGCAGGCATGTGCCACCATGCCCGGCCTCTGGACTAACATTCTTCTATTTTTTTTTTTTTTTTTGAGACTAGGTCTCGCTATTTTTGCCTGTGGAAGGCAGGCTCTCGTTGCCCAGGGTACCACAAACTCAAGCAATTCTCAGCCTCAGCTTCCCAGGTAGCTGGGATGACAGGCGCGTGCCACCACACCCAGCTATTTTTTTGGAACTAGTCTCTCTACAGGACCCAGGCGGGACTTGAACTGCGATCCCTAGTCCCAGCCGCTTCATAGGCTGAAGCTTACAGGAACGAGCCACTGTGTCCGGCTGGATTAACATTCTTCTAGATGAAGGAGATGTTTTGGCAAGGATGAGTAACCTCTCCTGTGGCATTGCAGTCTGGAGGCCAGAAGTGCTTCCTGGAGGTAACATTCTGGTCACCCTCTAGTCATAGGGATTCCCTGACAACAAGGAGGTGGCACTGGTCCAGAACACGGGATCCTTAGTGCCCAGTGCATGGCTTAATAGAACAATATCTGTGCACTGCCCTCTGTTATGTCACCTGAAATTTCATCAGAGGATTTGTAAAATGTGACAGTTCCTCCTCCTGTTGTCATTCTAGTCACGCTTTTTGTGTCATCTGATGTCCCTAATGTTTTGTTTTACCTAAGTGAAAATGGGTACAGGCAGAGGCAAAGAAAGTTATGAATCAAAATCAGGAAAATCAAGATTTCAGTCCTAATTTTAAGTTCCTATGAGTTTAAACTTCCTTAAAATTATTCTTAGCCTATCCCCTTTTCTGTAGGCGTGAAGTCACATCTTAACTAAACATAGGAGAGAAAAACTCAGAGTACTTAAACATTAGCTCTACAGAGACATCCAACAAAGAGCACTAGTGTCCCACCTACTCTTCTTACTTACAGGGCAAAATGCCACGTCTGAAATCTCTTGGTTGATGAGGGAGGAAAATACTAGCATTAACTGTTCATTCAGTAGGTCAGAGGGTAGTGTTCCCTCTATTCCTCAACATTCCCCCTTTTTTTTGAGACTAGGTCTCGCTATTTTTGCCATGGAACCGCAGGCTCTCGTTGCCCGGGGTACCACAGACTCAAGCAATCCCCAGCCTCAGCTTCCCAGGTAGCTAGAATTACAGGCAAGTGCCACCATGCCCAGCTATTTTTGGGGACTAGGTCTTGCTGTGTTGCTCCAATAGGGACTCAAACTGCAATCCCTAGCCCCAGCCGCTTCATAGGCTGAAGCTTACAGGCACGCGCCACCATGTCCAGCAACATTCCCATTTTTATTTAAATCCTGTAAGCCAGCCCCCCAGGATAATCTCTGTACAGTAGCAAAGGTATGTGTATCTGTGTGCGTATCCCCACCAGTCACTCACTGCAGAGGACGACTGCTAGGGTCAGATTATGGGATGAAACACATGGAACATTGTAAGGCTCTCTGAATAGATTACTGGAAATCAAGGAAACTCTGAATAGATTAGTGGAAATCAAGGAGTTAGTATCTAATCTGAGGGGCCAGAGTTGCAGGTAGATCCCTGACCAGGTGGGTTCACTTTGTTGTCGAGACCCCAGCCAGGACCTGTCATGCCGGACGGCTTCCTCAGAGATAGCAGAACACCACAACCCAGCAAGAGCCTCAGGTTTCAGCAGAACACCTTCCGCCTTTGCAGAACTATTAATGGTGCCCTTTGAAAATGAAATATTCCTTTTCACTTTGTAAAAATGTATTTCTATTCTAGAAAACTTGGCAAGGATGCTACAACAGAGATGAGAACAAACACTGTTACAGAACAGAGCCAACTTCCATTAACTTTTCTGGCATATTTTCCCTCTTCTGCTAGTACCTGTGGTTTTAAGACAAGTCCACACAGTCTGACAATCCTGCCACCAAGAGCCCGGACCTGGCCTCTCCTCCTGAGCCTGGGAGGCACTGTGACTGCCGTGAGGAAGTGATGAGCTGGGTCAGGAAAGGTCATGCCACTTCTGCTGGTTTCTCTTGGAACACTTCATCTGGGAGCTTTCAGCTACGAGGTAAGAGCTGCAGCTACTCCGAGGCCACTGCACTGACACACAAAGTGGAAGGACCCACTGAGGTCAAGCCTGGTCCAGCGCTCAGGGGCTTGAACCTTCCTGGCTACAGGCAGACATGTGATGAAATGGCTTCTGAAATGACCCCCCTGACTGCTGGTACATTAGACCCCCCCTCTCCCCGTCCAAATTTGTGAGCAGATTAACTATTAATGTTTTTGGTTTGTTTGTTTTTTTTTTGAGACTAGGTCTCGCTATTTTTGCCCGTGGAACTGCAGGCTCACGTTGCCCAGGGTACCACAGACTCAAGCGATCCCCAGCCTCAGCTTCCCAGATAGCTGGGATTACAGGCATGCGCCACCATGCCCAGCTATATTTTTTTTGGAACTAAGTCTCGCTACATGCCCCCGGAGTGACTCGAACCACAATCCCTTGCCCTGGATGCGGTTTCCTAGGCTGCCACTTACAGGTATGTGCCCACCATGCCCGGCCTAACGTTTTAAGTATCTATTTTGGGTTGATTTTCTTATGCTGCAAAAGATAACTAGATCAACACTGCCTACCATGGCTGAAATGCATGCTCCATTTGATTCCTGACATTTTTATTGTGAAACATTATACAGGACATAAAATTTAGCACTTAAATGATTTTTAAAGGTACAGTTCAGCTTTAAGGACATTCACAGCATTGTGCCTTACTACCATTCCTCTCCAGAGTTTTCCCATCTTCCTGAATGGAAACTCCATCCCAATACCTCTAACTCCTACTGGTTCTCTGCCTGAGTTTCAGTAACCACCACTGCCCACTCTGCCTCTGCATCTGGCTTCTCTAGGCATGTCATGGAAGCAGAGTTACACAGTAACTATATTTTTATTACTACCTTTTTTCATTTAGCATGATGACCTAACTATAAAATTGAAAGCCTGAGATAATTGTAGGTACACATGCACAGAAAAAAAACAAAACATACAGATTATTAAGCAACAAAGAAATTCCATGTACCCTTTCCTCAGTTTCCCTCAATGGCAACCTTTTATAAAACAACAGGACAACATCCTAACTAGTGTACTGACATTGATAAAATTCACTGATTTTGCTCAGATTTCCCACTTGTATTCATTTGTGTGTGTGTGTAGTTCTATAGTTTATTACTTTCATTTCATGTGAGTTTACATATCCACAATGACAGTGAAAACATGAACACCTCTTTTCCATAAGGATCCTATTACCCTTTTATAGTCATATTCCTCAGTTTCCAATTCCTAACCCCTGACAATCATTGATCTGTTCTTTCTAAAACCTGGTGATTTCAAAATTGTCATATAATTGGATCACAGCTATGTAACTTTTGGGGACTGGCTTTTTCACCCAGCATGACAACTTGGCATGACTCCAAGCCGTGAGTATTACAGTTGGCTCCATGGGGTGGTCGCACCAAAGTTTGTTTAATTAATCACCTTTTGAATGGGATTCTTCCTTTTTTTTTTTTTTGAGACTAGGTCTCGCTATTTTTGCCCATGGAACCACAGGCTCTCATTGCCCGGGGTACCACAGACTCAAGCAATCCCCAGCCTCAGCTTCCCAGGTAGCTGGGATTACGGGCGCATGCCACCACGCCCAGCTATTTTTTTGGAACTAGGTCTCGCTACGGGCCCCAGGTGGGACTCGAGCCGCGATCCCTAGCCCCGGCCGCTTCATAGGCTGAAGCTTACAGGCACGAGCCACTGTGCCTGGCCAGAAATAAGATTTTTCCTAAGGACACCACCACAAGTTCCTTCAAATGTCCTCTGACATTCCCCAAACTTTAAGATCTGAAGATGGGAACCAATGCTTTCCTTGCTCCCAAGCTATCACTGCTCCATCCTTAAGTTAATACCATTGCTCCTTCAAGGTTTCTGCCATATGGAGACCCTGAGGTGTCATCTGAGGGGACTCTAACTACCACCCATTCACAGCTGACTGGCATGTTGCCATGTCCCTTCTGACGACTCCTATCCATGAGTTTCTACTACCATGGGGACAAGGCATGCCTAGAGATCCCTCACCTCCTTTATCACAATCACCTTAACTTCACCTGGCCTCATTCTCACCACTTTTATCACATTTCATATTCTGACCAGGATGAACACTTTAGTTTCACAGATTAACAAAATAAAATCAAAACAATCTTTCAGACCATAAGAACACAACAGTGGTTACCAGAGTGAAGGGGCAAGGGGTAGATAGTTCAGGTAAAGATGGTCAAACGTATGGTGATGATGGAAACTAGGTAGTGATTGATGAGGATGTACACCTGTAACCTATATAATGTTAAAACCAATGCTACTTCTACTGGGCACCATGGCGTGTGCCTGTATGGGACAGCTTATGAAGTTGCAACTGGGACTAGGGATCACCGTTTGAGACCTGCCCGAGCAAGACCTAGTTCCCCAAAAATAGCTGGGTGTTGTGATGTGCACCTGTAATCCCAGTTACCTGGGAAGCTGAGGCTGGAGATTGCTTGAGTATGTGGTATCACAAGCGACGTGAGCCTGCAGTTCCATGGGCAAAAATAGCGAGACCTAGTCTCAAAAACAAAAAACAAAAACAAACCAACACTACTTCAATAAAAAACATCAAACTGCTCGGCCTTAGTGCCATCTTCCTTGACACTCCACACCATGAGAGTCAAGTGAAGGAAGAAACTAATGCACAGGCTGAAGCACCAAAGAAGAAAGATGAGGGAGAGTCCAAGTAAATTAGCAATACCCCATGGAAGCCACACGGGCAGAAATAATGAAAGTCGGAGGTCAGGGACACTGGTACAAATTGTTGGGCTGTGTGCTACTCTCGAGAACTTTGCCTTTGAATCTAGAAATTGGTCACTATCTGATTGCTACAACCAACCATCTTTGAGAAACCCACATTACTTTTACCAAAACCAGTCCCTTTTGGTCATTTGCCCTGGACCTGTGTTATTCTGGACTAGTTCTGTTCCCAGTTGACTGAATGTAACATGTGTATAACAAATCATCCCTTCTGCTATCTTAGCTGAAAAAAAAAAATACCAAACCACTTTCACGGCTACAGAACAATCCACCCTACCTCTACTCAGCTTAATCATAATTTCCTCCACCACACACTTTAGGTAAGACTTTGAGAAGTACTGAGTTCAAGTTCAAAATTAACATTTTATATGTGAAACTATTACCATTACCAAAAAGAATACAAACACAAGTCACACCAACAGTGAAGTAATGGTGCTGACCGCTGAGCACACACTGATCCACACCACAGATGTAAAGCCATGTCTTTTTATTTTTTTGAGACTAGGTATTGCTATGCCCGGGGTACCACAGACTCAAGCAATCCCCAGCCTCAGCTTCCCAGGTAGCTGGGATTACAGGGGCACGCCACCACGCCCAGCTATATTTTTTTGGAACTAGGTCTCTCTATGTGCCCCCTGCAGGACTCGAATCGTGATCCCTGGCCCTGGCCGCGGCTTCCTAAGCTGCTGCCTGCAAAGCCATGCCTTTACTTGCCTAAATATTTACTAAATTCTAACTAACAGTCCAGGGGTGGGAGGTACAGAAGTGGATACATACAGGTTGCCAAAGTCTAAGTTAGAAACAAGGAATACAAAATAATACAAAATAAGTCCATTAGGGCAAAGGAGAAGACAGGTGAAGTACTCTGTAGTCTTTAGACTGTGGATTCTCATGGATTCTCAATCCTGATGCTGCTGACATGTTGCCCCAGAGAATTCTTCAGGCTGGGGAATCAGAGGGGGAGACTATGGAAGCCTTGCAGGATGCTCAGCAGCACCCCTAGCTTCTACCCACTAGATGCCAGTAACACCCTCCTGTAGCCTGAAAGTGTCTCGTTCCCTCCACCCTCATTCTCAGGTTGAAACCTAGTTTCCCTGAGGCAGGACATAATTTTAGACATAATTTTGAGTGAGTGGTAGGGTACTCACATGGTTGGAATGAGATGACACTTTGCACTGTCTGTGAGCCTATTATGGGGAAATAAAATTTCCCCCACAACCTTCTCACCGGGGTGATGGTGGTCTGAAGGGTATTAAAATTCCGAACTTAGAAAAAAATAAAAATTAAGCCTTGCTTCAAAACTAACTTCCAGAACTTTGGGTATCTATTCCACTTGAAATAGGATTCACTTGGGAAACTGGGTTCAATCGCCTAATCAAACAAATCAGTAACAGGAGTTATTCTGTCCTATCCCGGCACCAGCGTTGCTTCTGGAGCAGAGATGCGGCTCTGAAATGAGCAGGGGAACGAGGAGGTGGGTGCGGAAGGCTGGGGGACAAGAAGCAAGTTCGCCCAAGCGCCACCCGGCCACTCCGTCGCGTGCACAGAAAAACAGATTTGTAGGTGGGGTCGCACAGACACACGGCCCTCGGCAGAGAGCGGGCGCTTCCCCGCCCTGGCACGCCGGCTGGCAGCCTCCAAGTGCCCGCGGGCCGCTACGAGCGAGGGTCCGGGGTTCCGGGCCCGGCCTCGTACCAGCGAGGGCGGGGCGCACAGCCGCGGTTGGTCACCCGCCGCGGACTCCGGGTGGAGCCTTGCGGCGCCGGGTCTCCGGAAAGCCGCGCCGCACTCGAACTCCCGTCACTCCGGCCGTCGGGAGAAGCACGCAGGTTGTAAACCGCCTCCGATCACCCCCCCCCCCCGCCCCTACCTGGCGGCGGGAGAAGAGAGCGGTTCCTGGCTGCAGCACCCGGGAGCCACAGCGCTGGCACAGCACCGCCTTCCGGTTTCGGCCCTCGGCGGACACTAAATCGTTCAGCTGCTCCGTCGGTTCCATCACCGCTACCGCCACCGCAGCCTCGGCCACCACCGCGCAGGCGCTGTCGCCGCTCGCTCTTCCCCAACTGCGCTGGCGCGGCTTTCAGGGCGGGGAGCTGACAAGTCACTGCCTTTCTGCGCAGGCGTCCGCTTTCCCTGCTCGAGACTCTACGGCGCAAGCGCCCTCATTCGCTGCTAACCTGGTTTGGTGTCAGAGCGGCTTTGTGACAGGGTCACTCCTAGGACGTGACAAATCCCCTCCAGACTCACCTGGACACTGGGTTTATGGAGTAAGGCATCAATAAATAAGCCATTAAAGATGATCTTCACTCTTTAATCTTATGAGATTTGAATTTCTGATGAATTTCCTGAGGCAATCTCCATGGGACTCGCCACCAGCAAATCTTTTTTTTTTTTTAATTTTAACATTTTTTAGTTTTGAATTTTGTACAATACATGGTTGCATAATTGTTGATCCCCATGGGATTACTCCACCCCACCACGCTCCCTCTGGTCTCTTTGCCTCCTTTCTTTTTGTTGTTTGTCCATGTTTAGCCCTTTAAGTC
>PVHY01015358.1:0-36154 GCA_004024945.1 Uropsilus gracilis
CCCTCCCTCCCTCCCTCCCCCCCCCCCTCCCTCCCCCCTTACCTCCCTCCCTCCTTCTCTTCCTCCTTCTCTCCTTCCCTCCCTCCCTACTTCCGCTCTTTCTTCCTTCTTTCCCTCCCCTTCTTTTTTCTTATTAGAGTCTTCACGTCCCCTAATGAAGAGAACTTCTCTGATCAATCATGTCTGACATATCCCATTTTCTCTCCTCATGTGTTTTTCTCTGTTGCTCTTGTCATCATCTGTCATTCCATATATTACATAGCAAAGAGGAATTAAGACTTCAGATGGAAGCAAGATTGCTAATCATCTGACTTGAGATGGGGGGATTGTCCTGGATTATTTGGATGGGCCTATATAATCACCAAAATCTTAAAAGTTGAAGAAAGAGGAAGAAAATAAATCTGAGTGATTTAATATGAGAATGACTCAAGCCTGCATTGCAGCTTCTGGAAATCGAAAGGGACTATGGACCAAGGGCTTTTCCAGTCTCTGGAAACTCAAAATGATGGGGGGATATTTCCCTAGGGCCTTCAGGAAATTGAAGCCCTGATAACTTTTTGATTTTAACCCAGTGAGACCTGCATCTCACTTGTGCTTTACTATAAAATAATACAGGAACTATTAGATACAAAATCTGTGTTGTTTCAGGCCACTGGGTTTTGGTAATTTGTTCCAGCAGCAGAGAACCAGCTTATAATATGATGGACACAATGGCTTGTTTCAGTTCCCCTGTGATGCTGTCATTTGGAGACTGGTGGGCAAGGTAAGGGCTGGCTATTTTGTCATAAATGCTCCAGTGGCAATCAGCAAATCTGTGAGTTTCTGTGAGCACATGGTGGGTGTGAGGGGGAAGGGGTGGATCCTGTTATGTGGTGTTTCTGATGTTCAATCTGAGACCTTACAAGCACACTCTCTCTTCAGTGAGTATGGCCTTTACCATTTCCTGTGTTTCGTGTTCAGAATCTCAAGGTGTCTTGGACATTTCCAGACACTTTGCCTGAGTGGCCTGACCTGCCATATCTACTCAGTGAGACAGAAACCAGTGGCCACAGCATCCTGGAGCTTTTTGTCTCAGGCCCACTGTGAGGCATTAAAGACATCACACAAGATGTAGATTTATGGAGGCAGTGCAAAAGCCTCTCTTGTTTTTACTTAGAGTTCTTCTTGACAAGAGTCAAACCTTTGAGAGTTGCAGATTGATGGGTGAGTTTGCTTGTTTTTATTATGTAAAATAACAGTGGAGCCAGAAGCAATATAACTAAAATACAAGAGAGCTTTATAAATAAAATAGAAATAATAGATACTTGAAAGATAATGTCCCCAAGCACTTTAGAAATGGCCAAAGTGTCCTAGAAATTTTTAGATGAATAGTTCTGAATTCACTTTGGAATGGGCTTTGGTAGCTCCATTTCCTTTTCTGAATAAGTCAGCAAAACTTTTAAATGGGATAAAATACAAGTTGAACACAAAGATGCATTTAGCAGCATTAGAGTCATGATATCCATGAAAGACTTGGATTTGCACATGACAAGAAAACCCAACTCAACTTGGCTTATACAATAATAGGAATGTAGTGGCTTAGATACCTAAGACAAAGTTGATCCAACTTTATGACATCACCAGGACTATGTTAGTCTCTGGAATCCACTCTCCCAAGTTTGTTGACTTTTCTCTTACACCGATTTCTCTCATGTCTATTGGTTCCCAGAGGTTTTGGCTTCTTTACTCACACCTGGTGGCCATGGCATCCTGGAGCTCCTATTCAAATCCCACACTGGGAAATGCACAGTTGACTGTAGTAGAGCAGAGGTCATAAAACAAGTCCTGCAGGAGAAATGCAGCCAGTTGTGAGATTGTGTAAATGAAGTTTACTGGTACACAGCCATACCTACCTTATACTGCTCATGGTTCTTTTCACACCATGCTGATGGAGCTGAGCTGTTACCACAGAGACCCTATGTCATGCAAAGCTGAATATATTTGTCGTCTGGCCTGACAGAAAAAATTGACAGGCCCCTGAAGCAAAATAACAGAGAATGACTCTTCAAGGTACCCTGCAACCCAGAAGCTGCTCTCTTCTCAACAACAGCAGGTAATTCATTCTCGCTATGTTCTTCTTTTTTCCCATCAGAGCACAGGAGGAAGGTCTGCCTCGTGCAAGCACAGCAAGTGCTTTCCAAAAGTCATGTTTCAGCATCCTGATGTTTTAGGATTTATGTGGCTCTTCATTGCAGCTAATAACAGCAGTACTTCTATTAGAAGAACAGAGTAACTGAGGACATTTCTATGAGTTAATATCAACTGCACACACTGGCAGCCAAATGCTCCAGAATTTCTGTGCACAACTAACCCTCACAGAATCTTACAATGTGTGTCCTCTAATTGTTCCTGCTCTATAGCTGAGGCACTTAGAGTTTAAGGGATGTCTCCTGTGTATACTGAAAGCCAGGGAGTGGGGCTCAAGAGTCCATGGTGCCAATCAGTACCAAAGGCTGCCTCTTTGAACGCGAACTCAAATTAGCAAACCAGAAAGAGGTTAAGAAGGATCTGTGGCTTGTGATGTAGCTCAGCACTGAATGTAAAAAGCATCAGAAACATGCAAACAAAGAGCGAGGCCTTTACACAACTAGGAAATAAAACACAAGGAAGTCAGGGACAGAAAATCAATTTCCTGTAGTTACCCCTTGCTGAAATCTCAAACAAGATCCTGAAGACAGGTGCTTTGGAAAAGCATGTTAGCAACACACAGTGTCAACCAGAATGACTCTTTGGAACACATATCCAGAAGCTGCTCTATAGAAAAATGATCCTGAGGTCAACTCAGATGGAGAAATACAGCATATACTAACCCGGATTCCCAGTGCCAATGAGACAGGAGTTGGAGAAATGCTAGAGGAAGCTGTTCACTGAATCCAGTTTTAACTGAATTTATTTTCCCACTGAAGATTCCTTGAGGGTATGATATCTATAAATATCCCAGAGAACAAACTTTTGATCCATTTTGTTGTAAAATTTTAAATGCATCACTTAAACGCTTAGTTCTACGATTATCCCATAGCTCATAATATAATGTGAAAACATTTCTTCCTATGCTTTTTTTTTTTGGCTCTCTTTTTATAATCTCAGTAAAACAGCCTTTCCAAAGCAACTGATACAGGAATCTGAAGCAAATGGATCTTGGGCCAGGTAGACTGACCATTGAACAGGGGAGCTTCCTGGCCAAAAGGTGTTATCTAAGGTCCATGAGTGAGTCTGTCAGATTCGCTTTACACACATGAGTGGTGGCATTA
Source organism: Uropsilus gracilis (assembly GCA_004024945.1). Lineage (NCBI taxonomy): Eukaryota > Metazoa > Chordata > Mammalia > Eulipotyphla > Talpidae > Uropsilus > Uropsilus gracilis. The sequence continues at coordinate 3,291 of PVHY01015358.1, forward strand.
TTAATAGAATGGGTATAATATAATAATACACTAAAGGCTGAAATGGTGCAGAAGAACTGAATAGGGAATCAGAACACAGATAGACAATCACAAATAGTACAGAGAGTAAATCAAAGTGACCTGTGCCCTTCATTGCAGACAGGAGTGGGCACAGGGGAGGACAAGAGCTGAAATTTAGAGGGTCTCATGGATGAAGAAAGTGGGGAGAAGGTGGGTTGGAGAGGTCTTAGATCAACAGGAACAGGGATGGCTTGGATCTAGGTAGGGTTGGGATCTGAATGGGTGGAGGGTTTTGGCTGTGGTTAGTGAGATCTGAGAGATAAAGACCAGTTTATGGACAATGTGGCAGAGGAATAAGGCTTTAATGTAGCTGATAATAGGGAAACACCATAGGTTTCTGAATATGGCCAAGGTGTGTGTTTAGCATTTATCTTGTGGACTGCAGCATAAAAATGGATAGGGAGGGAGGAAGCTAAAAAAAGAATTCCCTTTATTACAGAGGAGGAAGAAACCACTATCATCTATTCTATTTAGTTTCATGCATCCAAGAGAGCTAACTTCCCAATTACCAAAGTCAAAATCTTCAATCTTATTTTTTAGAAATGTCCATGGACATCTATTCTCTGAGTCACTGGAAGTGCCCATTGTCGAAACTCTAATAACAAAACTAGCTTGCTTGTTTTTTTTTTTTTAAATAGTGTGTGTGTGTGTGTGTGTGTGTATGTGTGTGTGTGTGTAAAGGGACCATAACCATGTGTCATATTTATCACAGTATATTTTGGAAATACTGAAAAAGTTAAGAAGAAATGTTAGGAGTTGCATGTGGGAAAGAAGAAATGAGACAGAAGAGGTTGATAGTGATCTGTGAGGTTAGCCCACAGCACAGGGATCTTGGGAAGCATGTCCAGATCCAACTTTAATCAAGCTAGAAAGCCCCTTATGTACCCTGGCAGATAAATGATCAGGATGAGCTAATAAGGAAGTAGTAACCTCATTCCTAAGTGTATGTGACATACAGCAGGGGTATGGGTGACAACAGGGGAATTTACCTGTGGGGTAACAGTCATTACTAATAGGTCATATGTCTCTTGGGACATTCCAAGCTGGGTTACAGGTGAGAGACATGATGTTGCCCACTCTCTAGTGTGCCAGAGGGGACTAGATAGATAAAAAGTGTTCTTTTTATCTAAAGCTCATCTCTCAAGCTGGTCACCACTCCACAAAGAAAAGAAAGTATTCACAGTATCAGAGTGGCTGCATGTATGGGAGTATTTCCTATTGGAAATGCTTGGGTGAGGCAGCAGCATATTTGGCTATGCTCAGCGGTCACTGACTGATGGGGGCCCTGGGGTCCATAGAGGGACAAGGAGCAGAAGAAATATGTGAAGCTTATGTGGGTGCTCATTAATTTTGCTGTAAGCCCGTGTGAGTTTGGACATCTACAAAAAGGATTAGAGCAGGTTGTGAGAAAAGGTTTAAAGAATAAACGTTCTTGTCAGATTTTGGGCCACTTTGGTGACTTTTCATTTTGAAGGGCAGAGTCTCAAATGCCATCATCTCATTATGTGACTCTCTCACGCTACCCACACTGTGTCTACTGACTCCTGCTTTTACATGTTATAATTTCGCTGACATGCAGAAAACAAATCCTTCTGCTTTTCACCAACCTGGAACATAATGTGAGTCTTGAGTGATACCCTTTGCAGGGGAGTCACAAAATGTGAAGCATGACTGAAATCTCTGTACCTATTAGTCTCGTCTCTGTGAAGACCCACAGTAGTGTCCAGCACTGGACACAGTAGTGTCCAGTTGTTTCTTGAAAGCCCTCTCCAAGAGTCTCCTATCAATCTCCAGAACTCACTGATTTTCACTTCATGGCTTTTAATTGTCAGGCTTGCTTCCTCCTTTCCCTATTGCTTCTAGAAGTTTTCCTTTTCTTTCCTTTCCTTTTCTTCCCTTCCTACATTTCTTACAAATGTAGGGTCTTGAAGTACTTTTCTTCACCTTATCCACTCCCCAATCTAGGAGGCAAAGTTTAGAAGGTTGAACTGTTCAGTTAAAGAATCTTTCCTAAGAAGCTGAGGAGCATAAATGAGAAATAGTTAGGCTTTCATGAAGTTGTAGCTACCATACCAACAGATGGGGGTGACCCATATGACTAAGAGGTTGTAACTCCTTAATCCAGATTATCTACTGATTAACTTCAGGCATAGATGATCTCTGCAAAGTAGAAAGCTGATTATTACTGGTGAATAAATGCCTCTAAATTCTACTAGGTGCCTCAGGGAAACTCTGACTTCAAACAAGTCGGCTCTTTTGTTGGTGTTTTATGCCACTTAGGACCAAGTGTTGGGACACATTGATCATGACTTGAAAAGGCACCCTCAAGCCTGGGGGCCCTGAATGTTGAGTGAAATTCTTTGCTTAACATGGTTGCAGTTTTATGTAAAACATCTCAGAATCTTCCGGGTGTTATTGGAGGGCTAAAATGCTGAATTTTCAGTCCATGCTTTCTTTGTGAATTATTGTCAAACCCAAAGTGTTACTATACCAGGGGAACAGTCCAGGTTCCTGGAACATATGATAATTATTCCTGATGACCTGGTGTGGGTCTTGCTTTTGATAATGTCTTTTGGGTCTTTCTTGGTGTTTCTTGGAGCAGAATAACCTGCTCTCCTGCTGTCTTTGGGCCTGCGCATGTGCCTGTATTTATGCTCTCCCTGCTCCTCGGTCCCTCCTGTAGCTGGATCTGTTCCTGGCTTCTTGCCTGGTGTCTTCTCTGCTCTGGAGCTGTGCCCTATCCTGTGGTTTTTCAGCACACAATATAGCCCTCTCCTGCCATGGAGAGTGACTATAGGGTTGGCAATAGACTTGCACAAACAAATGGGATTATAGCAGTTGTGATAAAATATTTAAGGAATAGAAGCCAATTAATGAGAAGGATTAATTGTCTATTAAAATTATTCCCAGACACCAGAGAGATTAGATTGAGGATATATATTAAATTGAAAGTCAATAATGGTGACTGATGAGGAATGAACCCTTCTTACTTTACCAATAATTGGAATTCATGTAAAAGGCAAATTATGTAAGGATAGTAACCTTTGGCAGAGTAGTGTTCTCAGCCAGTAGTGGAACAGAGTCCCTCCACAGAGGGAACTTGAACTTGAACAGCTACTCGGGGCATCCCTAACTGAGGATATAGACCGATGGCTAGTGCAGTGGTGTGTTTGTTCAAGGCTCCTCTCACTAGGGCTGGACTGCCTTTACTGGGTGGCTAACATGAACCAGGTGCTATTCCAAGTTTCAGATCTGTAACCACAAACAAGGACAGGTTCTCCGTTCTCTAGGAATTTAAACAATGGGTGGGTGGGCAGGTAACATATAAATGAAAAAATAGCCAATGAATAAGATCATTCCAAGCAAAGATGAATCCTTTGATAGTATCAAATGGGGGGTGGTGGTGGTGGGGATATAGAAGGAAAGATGGAGAAGTTTTGGCATCAAGTGTCACCATAGTTGTGAGAAGTGCCCATTTTATAAAGTAGGTGTAAGACTGTGTAGAACGTTGCAGGTTCCAAACTGCCTTTGAGTAATTGCCTTCAAGTAAGTCCTGTTATTTTATTTTCTGCCAGAAAGAGAATGCTATTCTGTAAATAAGCATCATGTAGCAAAAAGCTGTCATGCACAGGACCCTGCCTGTCTAGGACTTACAACAAAATTTACGAGTAGCCACTTCCTACCCTGGAGGAGGTTACAGCTTCATGAACAGCCTCTCAGTCTCAAAGGCATCCTTCTGTACCTGTGCAGGTCTGAGATCTATTCAGGTAGACAGAGGAAGACAGTTGATTTGTTGTAAACAGGATTCCAGTCAAGATCATGTCTATTCTAAATGGAGTTCATAGCCATAATAGAAGAACTTTGGCTTTATATTTTAACTACTAACACATTGGCATTTGATAATTGTGCTTACATGGAAAAAAATGTGCATAGCCATGCTTGACTCTAAGACTAATGTTAATCATTGGAAATAAATGAGGAAAGCCAGTAAAATTTCAATGAATAAAGGATAACATGCAAAACATTTTTCTAAAAATAACATTTATCTAAATATGCTAAGTTTTTGTGTCAAAAATTTGAGTTACAATTTAATCATTATTCTTTAACCTGTGATCATTTTAAGGAGCCACATGAAATGGGTTAATATATATTTAATGTTGACAAAAATAGGAAATATATACATTTTGTTGACAATATTATTCTTAGAGAAAGTTTCTCCCAGATAATAATGGGATTCACATTATCTTGAAAGAAAGAAGAAGAAAAACCTTAGGTGATCATATTTAAAGTGGAAAGGAGGCTAGACTAGAACAAGGGGTTTAAAAAATAAAAGTAGCTTGATCATGCCTTTTGCAGCAATATGGGTGGAGCTGGAAGGAATTATGCTAGCTGAAGTTAGTCAGAAGGAAAAAAGATAAATACTAGATGATCTTATTTCTATGTGGAATATAAAAAACCAAACGAAAGGTCAGGAAAAATTCAAAACTAGCAGACTAATCCTAGAACTAAAGCATGCAGCAAGGGAGGAGGGGGAGGAAGCATGCAGCAAGGGAGTAGGGAAAGGAAAGGAGGCAGCAACAAGGGAAGTATGAACATGAGGGAATATGGTGATGAGTCATGGGTGATATGGTGATGGGACACCTATGAGGTCTACAATGATGTAAGAAAAATGAAAGTAGATTGAATGGGTTTCCTGGAATTCTTTAAGATATTTCTCAAATGCCTTTACAATGATCATAATATTATTTCCAAACTTATTGTATAAACATTCCAGAAATTGCTGGGGGTGTGGAATGACTTCTAAAAATCTAGAAATGTCACTTTAAAAACTTAAAAAAAAAATCCTGGACTTAACCTTCCCCTGAAAAGTGGGGGTTTGTACGTATCTCGCCATCTGAAGGTTTGAGAGAGGTGCTGTTTGTTGTTGAAGCATTTGAAGTGTAAAGAGTTTTTTGATTATCAAAAGCATATTATTTCCCAGAAGGTGTGAGTGGTGGCAGAAAAGGGTGAGGATGTGAATGTGTACCCTTATTGGAGTGAAATTATACTCGGACAGCATCTCTGTCAGCGGAGAATAAATAAACAGCAATTTTAGAACCTACACTAGTGTACCACGGACACAGCAGATGCTTAGGGGAATGCTCAAAGGCTCTGATATTTTCTCTGAGGGCACTTTAGAAGGCAGAGGTGTTTCTGATCTGCTGTTCTTCCTCAACTCAAGCCTCGCTGTGGGGAAGAAGAGGTGCTACCCTCAAAGCCAAGTGAGAGAAGCTACTTAGACAGTTTAACCTTGTGTCTGCCAGTCCTCCCCACTCCCCTGTTTAAATCTGCAGGTGGCTTGGCTTGGAGTTGACAGAGTAAAGAAAGAATGCATTTTCTTGGAAGAGAACAAGAATTTGAGGGGGGAGTAGTGTTGGGGGGGGGACCAGCAATTGCTTCCATGGATCAGATTATGGGTCTCACAGGAGTAAGCAAGCATGTCCATGAGGATAGTCTAGAGGGGTGAAAGGACCCCACAAAGCTTATACTTCTAAAATGCAGCGGCTGAAGGGGTGCAAAGTGGGCAACTGGAAAAGAGGCACTGTCCATTCAAAGACACTGGCTAGGGACCAGTTGTAGGTTGTAGAAGGAACCTGCTAACATATATTAGAATAAAAGCCAGCCTCTACTGACCTCCACCCTGTTCAGAGGGCTCCGCAACAATTTACATCTGCACTTTTCTCTACCTCTGGTTCTAGTCAGAGTAGTCAGGTGTGGGAGGAGATGACCTGAGAAAAGAGCCTATCATTTGCTCCTCCCCATGTTCCTGGTAGAGTCCTAGGGTGGGACAGACCTGAGCAGAATGATGGGGACTGGAGAAGTTTGAAATGTAATGAGCGTGGGGTTCTGTTCTCTAGGACAGACTGAACTTGATCCTTTTCAACTGGACTGCACTCAACAGTGTTTGAAGGTGACCTGAAAACTATTATTGAAGCATTATTAAAAACCAAAGACATTCCCAAAATTTCATATCAAGGTCAGAAGAGAGAGAGAGCAGGTGAGGGGAGTTTAACAGGCAGAGAAAAATGAAATAAAATTGGTTTCTAGATCAATTAATAAAGTGTTTCCATGGCCTGAATACACACTGAGATTGCATGGCTTTAGGGTTCCAAGGAAAAGGTTGAACACAGAAGACCAGTGCTGTGTTTGACTGACTTGCATCCTCTTGGAGACAGTGCCTGTAAAGTGCTTAGTGCTTTGCAGACAAAGTCCCTATGACTAATATATTATTGTGCTGATTATGTTCATTGTTATTACAAGACATATGATTTAAGATATATTTAACTGAACTCTGAGCAGCTTTCCACCAGCAGGTTACAAAGCAGGGACAGTTCAAGGCCTATGAAATGCGAGCTCTGAAACCACCTTTCCCCAGGGGAGGGCTTGGTGGGTCCCCTACTGGTTGTAGCCTCCCTTCAGAAATAATGATGAGTAACCGCAGGCAGGTGCCATGTGGAAGAACTGGCATGTTCATCCTCACTCTACCAGTCAGTGACAGAGGAAATTATTAACGTCTCTGAACTTTTGTTTCTTTTCAAGTTTAAAAAAAATCCAAAAAATATATATGTTATTATGGGTGGATCAGTACCTACCTAATTGTTTTGACCATCTTCGCCACCCACCTAGCAATGTTCTCCTTATTTTAATTCTTAAAGTCCTTTCATGGACGCACAGCCTTCTTGAGCTTCCTGCTTTGTGCCCTATTTCCTCTACAGACTGGAAGGACAGTCGAATTGATTAATGTTGAAAAAGGTAGAAATGAATGATACTTGTTTAAGCTGGAGATTACCTTTTTATCAAGGGAAGACAAAGCAGAGAGAAATCAGACTTCACCTTTGAGACAGATTTAGGGTTGGAAGGGCCATAGTAAGCATCACCCCTAACCTGGTGCTCCACTGATGACAAGAGAAGACATTTTCCCTACTGTGGCTGTCAGCTCTTACAGTGTGTGGACTGCTCCCTGCTCCACACTCCTCTGAGCCCAGGACTAAGCCGGGCCTTTGCAGTAGAATCACACTGTGTCATATCCCGAAGGTATCTTTAACTGAGAGCTGCTACTCAAACCCCAAAGCAGACAGCTTCAAATTAGACATTCATCATGCATATGCCCCCATAAGTAGAAAGCACTGAAGCATTTGCAAAATGAACGTATGCATGAAAAAACGATGAACATTTTGCCAAGGGGAGCAGAAAGGTGAGGGAGGGAAAGATGGAAAGTCCCAAACTTAAAATGCCTGAGAAAGTCCTTGAACTCTTTATCTTTCTTCCTTGCCAGTTAATACCCATTTCTGTTGGATCAGCACACAAGCTACTTTTCACAAATCTGCCAGGTACTCAACTGGTGACAAGAGGTCAAAGCAGAACGCGTGTCTATGGCCTTTAATCCGGAGCTGGCATTTGGCAGTATTTGTGGGGACTTAACTTTAATTAATTGACTTCTGAAAGTTTCTTTTGCACAGTCTTCAGAGAGTTGAAGGTTTTTGTTTTTTTTCTTTTCACAAAGACACATGCAGTTTTCTAAATCCCTGGGCCTGTGGAGGGGATACTCAGAAAATAGATGTCATCGTCATCTCTCTTAAAGGATCTCTGCTCTTGTCACAAACACAGTGTTATTCATTCTTGTGGGAGAATGTAGGTTCTAAAGGATCCATATAGGGATGTTTAGTGATAAAACTGGGGGAAATAAAAGCATTACAACTGAGCTGTATGATCCCTTAACATTCCTCCTACTCTTCCTTAGGAAATATTTGATGGCTCCTGTCTCACACTGAGTGTTATTCCTGCTGAAGAAACTGCAGCACCCTGTCTCCACCTCTCTCTGGAAGTTCTGCACTCACAGCCACCAGTCATTGCTAATTCCTAAGCCAACATAGCCTCATGCTGGCAACAGAAGTTTCAGCGGGAGGCTGAGCTGTGCTCACTGCAGGGTTCAGGCATGTGTGAACAAGTTTGCAGGACCTGTGGCTGGGCTGCCAGGTTCTGTTTCTCTGTGTGACCATATGGCATGGAGTGAGTTCAAGGGAAGTACAGAGGGGAATCGTAATTGCCCCCATAGGTGGTGGCCTGTGTCCAAGGGAGAGGGGCTGGAGTAAGATAAGGAGAAGGTTAAAGAGCTCGTGAGGATGAGGGCTCAACTATCCATGCGCCAGTGGGTGGTGATGGGAGACAGTGGCCCCTGGTGTGCCCAGCCCCTGCCTGGACATGGCTTTGCTGGGAATGTTCTGTGGCACAGGAAGGAGCCGTAGTGGCAGCGTTGCAGCCTGTACTGATGGTGCCGTGCCTCCAGTGGGCACCATCAACAATGCCTGGGTTGATGATTGGTTACTGTCAGAATAACACTTGGTCTACCTAGCAATGGCACAGAGACAGTGCCTGGTAAGCAGCAGCAATGGCTGCAGTTACTGAGAGAAGTGAAAACTGTGTCAAGAATTACTTCACAGAGCCTGCGCAGGACTCCTCTGAAGTCTCTCAGAAATATCAAGTTATGCACACCTGTAATCCAAGTGCAGGGAGGCAAGAGGCCAGGGATTGCTTGAGTTTGTGGGTTCGAGACTACCCCGGGTAAGATACTGAGACCTGGTCTCAAAAGAAAAAGTGGCCTAGCGTGGTGGTAGATGCCTATGTTCCCAGCTACCTGGGAAGCTGAGGCTGAAGATTGCTTGAGTTGCAGGATCAGGACTACCCTGGGCAACATAGTGAAACCTAGTCTCAAAAATAAAAATATCAGTTTATATTTCAAGGTGAAAGGTTGCGGTTGCTGGAGAACCTCTCCATCCCCACCCAAGACCTCGTGGAGCTGGATCAGATACGTAATGATATTATTTTCAGACTCTTGCCAATCCCAGATGATGTATTTTAAGAAAACAAACCTATGGTGTCGGGGTGTGTGTTGGGATAGAGGGTCTATATTTTGATTGTTGATAGCAGACAACAATCTGGGGATGAGACAGTGAAAATGTTGACTGAGAATCATGCTAGGTCAGGAAATCAGGGATCCGTGTGGTTCAGTTGACAGATCTATTGTGGCTGCTGATCTTCTCTGGGCTTCGAGGAGGCTGAACTGTGTAAACAACATCACTGGTTCTGTGTATGCTGGCCTCTGTCTCTGCCTCTGATGGAGAGCAGTTCTGGGGACTCATTTTCCAAAGAGAGCACCAAATTGAGCCACCACAGTAAATGGCATTGGTGCAGGGACATGCAATAGGACCAGCTATTTCATTCAGCATCATGAGCGGCCATGGGATGGTGCTTGGATTTGTATATAGGACAAAGGTCTACAGGACAAAAGCTGTGTCTTTGCGGAGCTGTGGACTGAAAGCAATCTTAGCTAAAAAGCAACCCATACTGTTCTCTTCTAAAAGGAGAGAAACTCCTATCGGGTCCTATTGGCAGATGCACTGTGGCCTCACAGGCAATGACTATATTGGTGCAGCAGTGACAACCACCATGAAAACTGAGAAACACCAACTTCTTGAATGACTGTTAAGGGTGAATGTTTGTGCCCCTTCAAAATTCATACACTAGAATCCAACTCCCTGCCCCCACCAGGTGTTGGTATCTAGAGATAGGACCTTTAAGAGGGGCTTAGGTCATGAGGTTGGGGTGTTCTGAAGTAGGATTATTCCCCTTCTAAATGAGGCCTGGGAGAGCTCCCTTGAGTGTTGTGAGGACACAGTGACAAGACAGTTGTCTATGAATCAGGACCTGGGTCCTTGCCAGACACTGAGGGGTCTTGCTTTTAGACCTTCCAACTTCCAGCAGTGTGAAAAATAAATGTTTATGGTTAAGTCTCTCAATCTCTGGTATTTTTGTTACAGTCTCAAATGGACTAAAACTATGACTTAAGAAGCTGTCCTAGTTTCTCTCCCAGAATGATTGGACATCAAATCTGACTGGATTAAGTAAACAACCCTGAGTCCTTGGACATCTGGGAAGGAAGACCTTAAGGATAGAAGAAATACTTTTCTCCTCAGGGTGACTAGGGGGATGAGAGAAACTTAATGTAAGTCTTTAAAAGAATGATACCTTAACCCAAAAGAGACCTCAATATGGGTACAAAGGGACACCTGTGCTTGGATGTTTACTGCAGCACTATTTATAATTGCAAGGACATGGAAGCAACCTAAGTGCCCCAAAACAGATGACTGGATGAAAAAAAAATGTGGTATATATACACGATGGAATATTACTCATCAATTAAGAATGACAAATTTGATGATCTTATGATAACATGGATGTACTTGGAAGGAATCATATTAGCAGAAACAAATCAGAAGGAAAAAGACACAAACCAATGGTTTCACTAATATTGGGATATAGGGAAAAAATAAACAAAAGCCATGAGGAAAAGTCAAAACAAGCTAACCACCAAACTGAAGCACACAACTTTGGGAAAGGGGGGTAATGGTGGGGAGGGTAGGGATTACAAAGATGTGAAATTTATATATAAATAAATTTTTAAAAAATGATACCTTATTTTGCTGTCCAAGTTGGTAAAGGACAGGACAATTCTACATTGCATGGAGCAGATTACTGAGTGTTCCCATTCAACGGCTGATCATCTTGTGCTGAGGGATTGGCCTCGAGAAGACTTTGAAAACTTGAGAAATCAGTGGTTCCTGCTGGGATCTGTGCTCATGTAAAGAAGAGCCTGCAAGCACAGGGTAGACAAGTGAGAAAAACATGCTTGAAGCTCATCTTCAGGAATTAATTATCAGATGCCTAAGGTCGAAGATGGGATGGGACCTGGTTTGAGAAATAAAAATGTCCCGTGGTTTAATTCATTGAACTGCCCCCATACTCTAAGCCTCTAGCAGTAATTTGTGAACTCAGTCCTTCTTTTCACAGACCATGTGAAATAATGAATCACTTCTGGAAGATGGCTGGAGGATAAAATAAGAGATGAAAACAACAAATAAGAAAGTGAAACATTTTCTTCCAGGAAAAATGAAACCAGCACCTTCAAATCTTACAAGGCTTATAAAAAGTCCTTTTCTTAAATAGTTACAACAGCTATCTACTTAAGTCTTGCCACATAATCAAAGGATTATAGTCATATTGCTGGTGTCTCATTGCTCATATAGATCCATAATCCAATGACTTTTTTTTAAGGATACTTTCTTTTGAAATATTGTACTGCTAAAACTTCCTGAGGCCAAAAAGGTTTTGATCAGTCAAATTAGATTATGTCCAGCAAAATTTCAGGGTGAAAAATAATGCCTGAAAAACTGTCAGGGAAAGGAAATAATATCAGTCTCTAGGTAACAAACAGCTGATTAGGAACCTCGTTCATGTTATTATGAAAATCAATATATCTTTATTATCATGATCAACTGGGAAAACCAGAAAGTAATGATCTATCAGGGCCTTTCATTGAGACCTGCTTTAGTTCTGGTTATTTGGAAACTGTCTTGGGAAAGGAGATGTGTGTGCAGTGTATTACTGAGACAGACACTGGGAAATCACTCCTGTAAGGGAGAGAGGGAAACAATCCTGACAGAAGAAAGATGTTTCAATCAAGGCCTTACTATATCCTACAAGGAGCTCTGATGACCTCTCTGTGTTGCCTGAATTGAGGTCAGGAGGTCAGGTCTTTGTGAACCTCAGCCACTGTTGGTTGTGAGTTGCCTCCGGGAGGGACCCAACACCCTTAGGCTGGGGAATTCCTGGAAAGGGCTACAGGGATGAGTCTTCAGCAACGCAGACTTCTCATACTTGGGGAAATGTATTCTTTGGTTCTAACTGGCATGGAGAAAATTGAAGGAGAATCTGGGCAACACACTAAAGATCCATTGCAATTCCCTTCCTTGAAAAGGACCCTTGATTTAGGCAAAAAATTTTCCCTGTCATTTAATACTATGTAACATATCACTCTCAAAACTCTGTGGCTTAAAGCAGCAAACGTAATTTATTACTGCTCTTGGTTCCTGGGGATGGCCTGGCTGGGAACTCTGCTTGAGGTGGTGTATGTGAATGTGGTCCAGGGGGTGATGAAGCAGTGGACACTGGCAGGGCCCTTCCTTCCCTGTTTGCAGTCTTGGAGCCTCTGCCTCTCTTTGCACAGCTTCATTTGGCCTTCCTCATGGGTACAGGTGCCCGGCATTTCACATTCACCCTGGCTGCACAGGTGAGTGTCCCAGCAAAGACTAACGGACTCTGCCTGGTGTTTTCTATCCTTGAAAGTCATGTGATCCATAGACTCCACACTGTCCTTGTCAGGAGCTCACCCAAGTTCAAGGGGAAGAGTCAGAGATTGCACCTTCTGACGTGGAAAGTTCTGTAAGACCATGAGGACGGGATATTCTTCTGACAACAAAAAGGTTATAAAACATATTTTCTAATAAAAGTGGATCCAATGAAAAGAACCTAGTGTAATGGTAAAACTCAAATCCTTTGATTTTTAAATTATATATTTATATTACATAAATTTAGCCCAGTAGATTCTATCAGTTGTAAGATACTAAATAATGGTAAATATCAAACCTAGCATCACTATCTTCTTTTTATTTTTTAATTTTTGCAACACTATCTTCTATCAGGTAATATATATGAGAGTAGGGAGACACTAGCTAAGCAAAGTTATTTCTGTGTCACAAAAGCTGGCTGAATGAATTCTACACTAGTTTTTACTGATTGTTGGCTTGTATTTTTACATATTGCAATGCATAGTGCTCAATAATCAACCCTCATTTTCTGTGGCATTCCTAGGATGTCATGAGATCACCATCCTTGTTTCTGAGCAAGGAAATTCACTTTCAACCACAGAAAAACTACTGGCACCTCTATTCTTGGCTGAAGAAATGTGGTTACCACCATGGGAATTTGGAACTCAAATTCAGTTTCAAAACTGACATAGACTTGGATATCAGGCAAATTATGTTAGCTCTCACTAGAACCAAGTTATGGATTGCTTTGGTTAACACTGATAATTTTGTCTCTCTGAAGTTGATTTGATGTTTCCCAGGAGGAGAACACTAGCGCTTCTATGTGATGAAATAGGGGAAACGAAAACCAGTCATTACATCTCAGAGATTTGCTCCTGGATGATGGTATCTGAACACTTTTAGCATCCCTGTCATTTCATCTAATTTCTTTCAGTACCAGTCTGAGGGGCTGGGGAGTGACCTCACACTGTTGGACAAAACTACTGAGACAAGCATACAATCAACATTTTCTTTGGGGGAGTAAAAAGATTGGTTTTAGATTAGGACTCCAGCAAATCATACTTTTCAGAAAAACCTCTCAACTGTTTCATTTAAGATAAGTTATATCAAGAGTACAATGTACAATTTAGATGATAATAAGTGAAACTACACACCCTTTTGTGATGCAGAGCACTTCTTAAAAACTTTTTAGCACCATAATCAATGTTTTCACAATTTAAAGAAAAAGCATTGAATGGAAAACTGCTGGTGCAGAATGACATTGTATTTTAGTGCTTGTATCAAAAGTGAACATCTTCAAAAATAACACCTAAGAAGAGATTAAATTCTCCACCCATATAAAGATATCTTAAAGTAGTTAAATGATGACTATTTACATATTTTCAACTATGTCCTAAATTTGGAGATTTTTAAACTCAAGAATTTTCATTGTTCAGCAAATATTACATATTTTTCTCTTTGAAGACAAGCCTTTCAACTCCTTATCTCCTGAGGCTAGAATAACTGATTGGAAGACAAAATGGCCATATTTATTTGAAAACCTTTAGGATGAGTCTCAGTTCAGTTTCCATTTTGTCCAAGTCAAAGACTCTCAGATTAGAGCTGATGCATTATTTGTCAAAATGCTTAAAACCACAATAAAGGTAAAGTCTTAAGGTGCTTTCAACCACTGAACACATACAAAAATGTCTTAGATGTTCCATGGGCACCTATAAAGCTAGCTGAAGGGAAGGGGAAATGGAAAGGGCTGACTAAAAAGCATGGGCAGGGAAGAGAAGAGAAAGGATTCTATGCTATAGATGTCCACCGACTATCTGGGGTCCATGTGAAATTTTGGAGCTCACTCATCTCATCAAACCTTAACTCGCTGACATCCCTGTTATCACCAAATCTATGATCATTTTGATTCTCTCCTTTGTTAGCATTTTCTTTTCCATTTTGAACTCTTCTTTTTCCTAGTGTTCTACCCACTTTTCCCATGGAGTCCCTAGAACTTCATAGTACAGTAAACCCATCCTTTGAAAATCTTAAGAATGCTTCCTCCAGCACTTTGCTTTCATTCCCAATCTTGTCATTTATTTCCATTTACTAAAATGCTGGAATTGGTATCACAGCCTTCCTCCTGGTCTTGCCTCCCTGTCAATCTAGCAGACAGTGGTGATAAGGGGGACACAACTAAGGCTAGTTCTCTTGGATTTCTGGTCTTTCAAATTCCAATGGATCTTCATCTCTATTGCTCAGTACTAATTGCTCCCCATGGTCTGTGCACGGGATTTCAAATTACTCAGAACTCCAAGGTTCTATTTCCTAATCACAACCTGCCATACCACTGACTTTTTCTTTCTCATCCCAACATTTATTTTTTCCCCATTTGTAGATCAACTCCTGTCAATGTACACATCCCAGCATTTCTCTCTTCCTTAGAGAAGTGACCCCATGGATCATCAGAGCCAGTCTCCCATGACTACCTCTACCAACTTTGCATGCATATCTTTTAGTTGTACCACACTCCAATCTAGGTCACGGGTGGTGTCATTTTATCTGTTGTAATTCTCTTGTAGTTGAGGGCTGCTGGAGAAAATCACCAAAATATACAACAGCACAGTGCCTATCTGGAACCTCTAAATGCATAACTTTACTTCTCCCTGGTCTGCTTTCACTCCCATTTTTTCAATGATGACCCTCAAATATAAGCCTTCTCACATTCTCTCTGCAGACTCATTCTTAATCATCTTAGAAACTATCTTGCTTCCAGTTTCAGTGAGGAAAGGAATCAATCAGTTGGAAGATAGCACCATTTCCCATTCTCCCTTCTGTAGAATTGCCCCTGTCTGTTAGCCAGCTCTTACCTTTTAGAAGATGGTGTTACCCTTCCCACCACTTAAGGCCCCTTTCCAGGACTCCTAATCACACCTTTGCTCATTTCCTCCAGGGAATTCCTCCAAAACTGATTCTTTTTCTCTCTGATTTCCTTAATTGCACCACTGCAATTTGTTATTTAGCCTTAACTTGTATAAGTAGTCAGGTCTTGAGCATGTCTTCTCTTGCACTTCACACAGTTGTTCTTCCTCTCCTTGGAAATTATTTTTCTTCCAACTTTTATAACACAACTCCTGTTACTTATATTTCATTTTATCTTTTGGCCCCTCCCTTTCTTGGCTGCCCATTCTTGGCTAATAACTCTGGAAGTGACATTAAAAACACACATGATGCTTATGGGAGATTTTTAAGTCTATATCTCCATATCTTCCTTAAGATTCAGATCCCTATAGTTGAAAACTTACTGAACACCTTCACTACATCTATTGGGATAAATATAATATATTAAAATGAATTTAAACTGTGAATCAAAAATTTAGATACTCTCTATTGTCAGCTCTAACACACAGTGTAAGTCCCAGCGGCTCCAGGTTCCTGAGAACTGCTGTGTCATAAGAGTGAAAGGCCCATGATTCCCAAGCCAGGGAAGAGTTCAAGGTCTTTGTAAAGTAGGTTGCCCCCAACTGGTCAATGGACTAGTAAGCCTTTGCTAGTATGTATGTGTGTATGTGTGTATATATGTTACTAAGCATGTGTATTTAAGCTTGGACATAAGTGCTTAGATCATCATTAGGCCATAAAACTTGTATGCATGTTTACCTCCAATATTGAAGGGGAAAAGTCCCTGAGAAGCTTGGGTACGAAGTTGGGTACTGTTGTGCTGCAGCCCACATCTCTCCTCAGCTTCACCTCTGTCAGGAGATACCTTGTCTTAGTTAGCAATGATACGGGGCAAGGGTCTCCCCTTTTCTCTTTAGCGGAGAACTTCTAAGACTTTCTGGGGAGATGACCTTGAACAGTCACTCAGAGGAAGATGGCAGGTGGTTCTGGTCTGTGTTTTTCAACCTCTGTCCTTTGTCTCCTCAAACTCTCCCAGATTTGTCACTTTTGGCATTTTCCTTTTCAGAAAGTGACAGTTCCCTGGAGATTTTTTACTCCACATTATCTCTTGACCTTTCTGTGAGAGGTGGTTTCTCATATTGCTGCCAGCTTGCTATGCAGCCCTATTTTATTTGCAAGTTTTTAGGGTGAATACTTTCTTGGGTGAACTTTCTGCACCTCAGGCTGTATTTTATACTGGGGCCAACTCTCACTTGTAAAAGAGAAACTTACAGCCAGGATAAGATGAAATAATAACCTCCTAGGTTTCCCTGCAAGTACTTCAATGCTGAGACTTGGACATTCATATTTCAAGTCTTGCACAAATTTGAATTTTCAGGATTTCTCATGATACACAAACACTGTCACTGAAGTGAGAAAATACCTGCTTAATTAGGGTTTTGCAGTTATGTCAAAACCTAGTGAAATTGTATTCCCTTTGCTCAAGATGGTTTTTGTGTGCATGTGTGTGACATGAAAGTCTTATATGAACACACAATTAAAACCATGTGGTAAATGTATGTCATCCTTCTTAGTTGAGTACCTCTGGTAAAAGCTGATAGGACACTAAGAAGAAATTCATTATTTAGTGATAAATAGCAAAGTAAGAATGAAGACATAATTTAGAGAACAATTTTGGTCTTTGACAGCAGAGATTGGTTTTTGAAATTTTAAAGATTGAGAAAATATTTGTTCCAATTTTGATTTAAAATATGTAAATTACCTTATTTCTTGATGTGGTTCATTTGGGCTTCATTTGAATGAATGAATTCTGTCCAGAGGTCAGAAGTCAGCGATCAGCCTCATGGGGCTACTCTCAAGGTGTTGGCCAGGATGTTTCCTTCCAGAGACTCTAAAGAAGAAATCTTTCTTAACCCAAAGGGCATCCTGCACTCCTTGGCTAATGGCTCCTTCCTGTATCTTCAAAAGCAGCAGTGTAACATCTTCCCTCCTCTGATGCCTGCTTTGTTCCTTGTACCTGACTTTGACTCTTCCAGCAGTCTTGTTAATGGACCTGTGTGATTCCCAGGACACACCTACATGAACAGTAAATTTCCCATCCCAAATCCTTAATCACTTCTGTAAAATCTACTTTATCATGAAAGGTTACACATTCACTGGTTCTGGAGGTCCTGGACATGTTTGGGGGACAAGTCTTCTCTCTACCAGAGTAAACAAATATCCTACAAATCCCCAACACTTTCCTGCTGGGAATTAGCAGGCCCTAGTTCCATATCTGAGGAAAAATACATTAAAGGAGAGTTTATAAGTTTAAATTGCAACCACAGTCATAATTCTAATATTTACACCATCTTGTCTCATGGGGGTCTCTCTATTGAAGATTTATTTATGGAGTCTGGGTTTCAGAAGAGAGATTTTAAACTTGTACCACTATTTGCAAGAGAGGATGAGAGCAAGAACATCAAGGTACTGTGAAATAAATTTTAGGGATGCTTTACTTCTTTGGACTTCTTCCCAGCAAAAGCAACATTTCCCATTCATGTCTTTGCCATTTTTAAGATGCCTTGTCAAGGTTTCTACAAGCTAGTCAATGAGTTTCAAGTTTTCTTATTGATGAACTAGATTAAATTTTACACCAAATTTTTTTTTTTCCAGAAGCATTAATACAAGATGCAGGTACTTCTGTCAACTGCTCAGTTCTTACTCATGTACCAAAATTCTATACTGATTTTCTACTGAAATAAAGGGGGTCTTTGACAAAATGATTCCTTGGGATGACATATGGACAAATGGCCTTCAAAAATGCTGGCAAACAGCAAGTATGATAGACTAGCTAGCAGAGAGCAAAAGAAACTGAATGGTCACAAGTCAGCACCACTTCACAGAAGGGTACAGTGGAGAGTCCCCAGGCCACAATATTGTTCAGAGGTCTGGGAATCATTTCTTGGGTTTCAAAAAACATCCATCATCACTGTCCCCAGAGTAACCCAGGAGTAATTCTTTACTTGTAGCTTCTTGGGCCCTGATTCCACTGGTGTGAACTTCCACCAGGACACCAAACAGCTAACCCTCCCAGCCTGGTTGCTGTGGAATCATAACACAGAAACCATGGAAGATTCCAGGCAAGGGTAAAGACAGGGCAGCATCCATCAAGGGCTCATCTTTAACATCATCCATTAAGATGCCAAAGCTGTCATTCCTCCTGTAAGAGTTCATTACAGGTTTTGCCATAATAAAGTAAGTCCTTAAAAAGACCCTTTTACGATATTTAAAACCCAATAAATAGAACATTTCATTTTAGTAAAACATGTTATAATTATCAAAATGTTAACTAAACCTATTCATAAATAACCATGTTTATTTAAGAGTAAGAACTTCTTTTACTCTTACCTCATAAAATGAGTTAGGAATTTGAGTTTCAAGACATTAGAAATATTTTCTTTGTAGAAAAATACCTGTTTTCCTTGAGAAATATTAATCTTTTGAATGTTTCTATATACTAGTTTCCATAAATACTGGTATTTCTTTTTTCAGTTAATTTAATAATTAGATTTTATTTGTTACAATGGGTATCTGCTAATAGCTTATGAAAGTATGCATATTAAATTCATAGCTTCCACAGTTTTTTACATGATCTACAGTAAGAGGATAAATTTTATAGTACAGCCTAACACACATATATATTTTTGAAACAAAAGTTTTATGCAAAGTAAAATTTCTTTTGTACTTTGATATTTTGTATTTTATTTTAATTTACTAAAAGCTACTTGTTATGACCCATTAAATTGATTTCATGATCAGCAATATGAAAAACATAATGCTATTAAATGATGTCCCCCCCCAAAAAAATTTAGTTTGAATTGAAAAGAGAAAATATGAATGTGGGCAATACAAATTAATTGCTTGAACATATTGTATCATGAAAAGATCAAAATGAAACCTTTGAATCATGAAGATCATGATTCAGTTTTTTGTTAAACTTATTTTTGTTAGGTTTATAATAACTTCGGAAACAATGATACTAGGTAACACACACTACCAAAAAAAAGATTATTTTTTAAGGTACTGAGGTGGCTCAGCCCTCCATTGTTGATAAAATTCCACCACAGTCTCTTGTCACCCATGATTACATTTCAGCACATGGAGAACTCAGTCAAGGTCATAGACACAAACTATTTAGCTTGCATGTATCTAAAGAATCAAATATTTTTTGTTTATCACCTATGACTCATCTCACACCCCAGAAGACATGTCACAAGCCTTAATATTTTTATTTGGGGATAACATCCCATTTATCTCTTGGGAGAAACTTCATAACCTGACGTTATTCCATTGGTCAGAGGACAGATATTACTGGGAAGTTAAAGTTTTGATCAGTGGAGATGATATTTATATTTGCAGAAGAACTAAATGACCAGCTAGAAAAGAGTCAAATCTGACCACCTTCAGAAGCCCAGAAAAGACTGAGATTCTTTTCTATTCTACAATTCAGACCTGAAGCCAGACTAAATTATAAAATAAACATAGCTAATGAGTTCTTAAGTTTCCATTGGTGACTGTTTTGATGCTATGAACTTACAGAATTGTCTCAAGTTTCTCCTCAGACTCTTTGGTGCCTCTGTTTTGGAAGTGCCCTTGGCATATGCCATCATCTCTCATCCGCCTGTGGCCTGGCCCTGTCACTCTAGGAAAGAAGTGAGGTTGTAATCTTGGTTGGCGGTTGGTGACCCAAGGGTGTTCCTTAACCATGCCTAAAGCATTCCTGAAGGAGAAACAGAGTTTTCTTACCTTACTCCTCCAACACATTTTTACTGAATATAAATAACTTCAATTCATCTTCACTTCTACATTGCCTTGGTTGCTGTTTCCAAATGCGTTTTGCTAAGTGGGTGACCTTCACATCCTTGTATAGGATGAAATACAAAATGAGACCTGGAATTAACATTCTAAATGGAAGGAACTAGAGTTGGAAGGAAAATAGCTCCTCAAAGGACCTGGAAGCACAGTTGATTAGTCATAAAGAAACAAAGGCAAAACACCTCTTTTTTTGCACTGTTTGGTTGACTATCTTGACTGGATTTTAGATTTTAGACTTTAAAACAGGAAATCCTTACATGTAAAGAAGGGTAAGTGAGAAACAGGAAATAACATTTGCTGAGTATAAGGGGCTTCTTATTCACACCCAATTGATCCAACAATAAATACCATTCTTTTCCCATCAAATAATGATGGAGCATTTTCCATGTGCTGTGTTCTGTTACCTCGCCCCTACTCACAAACATATTTTATATAATATATATGTAACTCATATTTTTATATAATATATATGTAACTCCCAGTAAATACTAGGGCAAACAAGAGCAAATCAAAGTAAGAGGAAAAAGGAATGTGGTAGGGATGTAAGATCTCTCAGTGGTGCTGACTTCTGACCAGGGACCTGAATTGCCCAGTGAGTCTGTGTGGCATCCTAAGGCGTTGGTATGTCCAAGGAGTGGTAGGAAGTCAGCATGTCTAGAGCTGAGGGAGTGAAGATGAAACCACAGAGAGAGGGAGGGGAATGGGTGGTGTGGGGGAGATGCACTGCATGGGGCATAGACACTAAAAATTATTTGCTTCCTATATAATATTAGAATTTAATTGAGTGTCCTATATTTTTTTCTTATTGTATCTGGAGGCCATTTTTCTCCCTCCCTCCCTCTCTTCCTTTCTCTGTGAATCTGGTTGGTATGTTTTTGACATATAGATAGATTCATCTGTTTCTATTTTCTTTGAGTTTCCATTTTATTTTTTCTGCCCTTATGGATTTAATTTTGTTTAAAAATATATAGTATTAATATGCTCTCAAAAATCAAAATCATCTGAAATGTTATAGATGGAGACCTGTCATCTCTTGTCTATTCCATCTCCCACCACCTTGGAGGCCATCAACTTCATCAACTTCCTAGTTCTTGTGTGTGTGTGTGTGTGTGTGTGTGTGTGTATGTGTGTGAGTGTGTGTGTGTGAGAGAGAGAGAAATGGTAAAAAAATTATGTATATTTTCTTGTTTTCTCTTCTTCTCTATGCAAACATTGGCATTTTAAATATGAACGTTGATATTTTACTTTTTTTGTTGACATAAAATTATATGGAAATTACTATCAGTTCAAAGAGATTTTCTCATTTTAAAGCTGTATAGTATTTCACTGTGTGCAGTACATTAGTTTATCCAATTAATTTCCCATGCCTGAACATTCAGGAAGTTTCCAAAGTTATTCACCTACAAATAAAACTACAAATAAATATTATTTTTACATATGTATTTTTGTATTGATGAATATGTATCCTCAGGATACATTTTCTAGGAGTGGAGTTACTGGATTAGCAGTAAATCCATATGTAAGTTTCTTGGTTAATGCCAAATTGTCTTCCTTACAGATAATATCACTTCATCTTCTCAAAAGCCATTCATGTGTTTCTTAGCATTTTGATCAACAACAGACCATAAAGGAGACAATCTGAATAAGTTATGCCATATCACCCAAGTACATAAAGTTTTGTGTCATTATATTCCTGCAATGATGGAGTTGACTAACAAACACTTTGTCAGAACAGATCCTCATGGTTAAGTGATGCATATATGAAAGTTCCTGTTTCCTCACAGCTCCACCAATAGATTGCATTGTCAAGCTTTTGAATTTTTGCCAGTTTCTAAGTGAGAAATGGTTAGCTCAGTATAGTTTAATTAGCACTGACTTACATGATGCAGACTATCTTTTCAAATGTTTAGGAGAAATTTTTAGATCCTTTTTGTGAGCAATCTGTTATTGCAGCTTGGGTATTTTCTATATGATTTTTTCCTCTTTATTAAAAAATCCATTGTACATAGAGATATTAGCTATTTATCTGATAAACAATTTACATGAGGTATTATTGTCTTGCAGTTCATCATTTGTCTTTTGATGCTGTTTGTAGTGGATTTTTTTTTTTGGCCATGTAAGAGATTTATTTTTATCTAATCATTAGTTTTTATTGCTTTGGATTTTCTGCACATGATTTAAAAGGGGAAGTTAACTCATGTTTCCTTTACCTTATTGTTTCATTTTCTACATTTAGATCTTGGTAACTTTTGGAGTTTGAGGCTGATGTATGTGGAAGGAATAGATTTAATTTTCTTTGATCAAATGACAATCCAAGTATTTTAACACCAAAAGAAAAAAAAAAGAGAGACTATCTCCATCCCAATGGTTTGAGAAACTACCTTTGTCAAATGCTAGATTTTTAGACAAAGTATATCATTTCCCATACTTTATATTCAGTTAGTAACAACTCAGTATCTCTTATGAATATTCAATTCAGGATCTCTCAATTCATGAACATGGCTATGTTTTGAAAGGAGAGCTAAGAGATGAATTTTATATTGGGTATAAGAAAAGGAGAAGTCAGACTTAACTCCAAACATTTTGTCCAGATCAACAAGAATGTTGGATTGGCCACAAACTAAGTAGAATTGGGGGGTTCTCTCAGAAGTGGGTAAGCCCACCTAATATGAGTCCACTAACCTCACTTCTGTTCCCAGAGAAAAGGTCTTCTCCCTCAAGAAAACATGGAATCTAGAAAAGTTGCTGGAACAGAAGTTCCAGTAGTGAATTTTGCCTTGTTTAGGACAGAAGTAAGGAGCACAAAGATTTTAAAGGTAGAGACAATGAGTAGTCATTCTTTGACCACTAACAAATGTGGATGAATGTAAACCAGACATTTGCAAGCTAAGTTCCATCAATACACTTTCACTTAGAAGAAACCCAAGAAAATTTCACCTTTTAGATATAGTATTGAGTTATATATGGAAATCAAGACTTTACACATAAATTATTATAAATGTATTAAATGTTTGTTTATCTCCATATGCATTAAAAAGTATTTAATGCTCCGAGCTTCATGGAATGATTCCATAACTTCTTCAACTCACTTTTACTTGGAAAAGTCCAAAATTTCCTTTTCTGCACTATTTTATAATTTGTTTTTGATATTATTTTCTACTTGGTTATTATTCACTAGACTATAATGTTCTGCTGCAGGAAAACATCTTCATAAATTACTAACTGAAATTCATCTAGATTCGATGTGAGACGAATTACATTGCCTTCCAAGAATTAATAGTCATTTCCTAGTAACTTTGTTGCTGACATCTGTGATAATTTTTGCTGGAATTAGAATATGTTATCTAACATTTCTATTTCTCAGTTAAGTAAAATCACTCAAGGATGTTAAACTGAAATAGAGGTTGAAGAAACTTTTATTTTAGCTATAAAGTTTTAATAGTTTTTTCTTTTAAAGTAACCTTGGTAAAAAAAATAAAATTAAAGTAACATTGGTTTACAACATGGTTTGTGCTTAGAGGTAAAGGATCTCCACCTTCAGGTGATTGTTACCACATCACACCCACCGCCAAAATACTCAGAGTCCTTCACTTCAGTCCACTGAGAGTTCTGTCCCCATTTCACAGAAACTTTTTCTCCTTAAGTTTAAGAGGGTGAGTCAGACAGTATTCCAGTTGCCATAAGTTGCATAGAAAGCTGATACTGGAAAATACATATATATATATATACACACACACATATGTATATGTATGTATATATATATACACACACACATATATATACATACATACATATATATACACACACACACGTGAAATAAGGGCAGCTTAGAACATCAGCAGTGGATATCAGACACCTTGAAATGAAACAATACAAATCAACAGCAAATGTTGGTTTCATCAGTGCATTATGGGTTAAATAAGGTTATTTCAAACTTAAAAAAAAAACTACCTTAGAGCAATATGTGAGAAAAGAAATAACTAAACAACACAAACTGTGTGTCTAAATTGGATGGGCTCTGGTCTTTGAGAATCCTTGCTCTCTCCTCTGCTGTGGTCCCAGGTTCACAAACATCCCGTCACAAACATGACCGTCTAGGTTCACGGTCAATCAGAGAAGTATGCAGTCACAACAGAACATTTACAATGTTGACACAAACTGCACCACTGTTTGCCATTTCTTCTTTCTTTAATAAACAAAAGTAGCTGGAAATCTTTAGATCTGTGAGAAAGTTAGCAGATACTGATTGCTTAAAAACACCACCAAGGAGCTATCACCTTCATTATCTTTCTTCCCTTCGTAACTTTCTCCCATAGCCCTGATTCTGCTTCCTGTCCTCTGTCACCATGTTTGAAGAAAAGGTCATTTGGGATTTTGACCTCTTGGTTTTTACCTCACATGGTCTGGCTACCCCCTTGAGTAAGGATATAATCTGGCACATTTGGGAAACATACCAACCTAACCCAACCAAACCCCCCAAACACAGGTAAATAAAGTTCCCCCCAGTTTCTGCAGTGATTAATCTTTCTTCAGTCATGGTGTTAAGATACCCCTTGACTATCTCACTGACTGTTTTAGAGGGTGTAAATTGGCAAAAGAAGTGAATGTGCTGAAACCACTATTCAACTATTGTTATTCCATGGGATTAGGGAGAGAGAGAAACTCTGAAGCCACATGACTGACAGCATAGTTTTGAGTTGGAGGTCACTGGAATGACACTAGAACTGTAGTGTTGGTGTCCACTGGAGAGAGGCAAATATTGGGACACAACAGAGAAGGCCTAGGCCTTTTTCAAACCATAAAGATATTTTTAGGAAAGAAATTGAAACTACTTCATCTAAGAGTCCACTTTTCTGATTCCCAAGTCAACATACAAGAAGGAACATAGCTTGGACCGGGCATGGTAGCATATACCTGTAGGTGGCAGCCTAGGAAGCCACACCCGGGGCCAGGAATCTTGGTTTGAGTCTTACCGGGGGCGGGGGCACGTAGCGAGACCTAGTCCCAAAAAAATACCTGGGTGTGGTGATGCATGCCTGTAATCCCAGATACCTGGGAAGCTGAGTCTGGGGATTGCTTAAGTTCATGGTTCCCCGGGCAACGTGAGCCTGCGGTTCCACAGACAAAAATAGTGGGATCTAGTCTCAAAAAATGAGAAAAAGTAAAGGCGAGTGACTCAGAACTTGCTCTGGGAAGGGAGTCAGCCACCATCACCAGCATTTGGCAGACTCAAAGACAGCTATCGGAGAGTTTCGCTTATCTGTGGAATATAAAAAACCAAAAAGTAAGTATCCTGGCAAAGCACAGCAGAAACAATTCTTAGACTTTGTGAAAAATAATCATTACCAGTGGGTAGGGTGGGGAGTGAGGAGGGCTAGGGAACGAAGAGGACATGGCATTGGCATGCAGAGTGGTGAAGAGTGAGCAAAGCATATGCACATGTGGAGGAGTAAGAATGTAGACCCAAATTACATAAATATATAAACAACTGACAGAAAAATGGGAGGAGTGACTGAAGGGGGGGATACAAAGGGGGGATATGGAGGGAGGAGGAGGGATCAATTAATGCACAATTGTGACAAATCAATAAAATGAATTAAAAAAATTAAATTAAATTTATAAATAAATAAATAAATAAATAAATAAAACAAGGTTGGCAAACTATATCCTGTAGACCAAAAATAAATAAATAAATAAATAAAATAAAAAAAATAAACAACAGACAAATTACCATTTAAAAATGTTAAAATTTAAAATGTAAAAATTTAAATCTAATTAAATTTAAATGCAAAAATTTTTAAATTAACATTTTGAAAATGTTAAAAGACAAGCTAAAGAGAAGGAAAGCTTAATAGTTGGAAAGGGAAGGGCATACTATTATAGGAGGTTGCAGGCCTGGGGCATTTGTAGGTGAGCTAGCCAGAAGCAAGCATCCTAAATAAATGGGTAGAGACAAATATTAACCTTCTCCAGTGGTTCTCAGTTGGGAGCGGAGGGGGAATTAGCGATGTTTTCAGTTAATAATCAGTCCTTGGTTCTACTGTACCCATTGCAGCAACAGGAATTTTTATACATGGTCTGGCCTTCAGTCTGTATTCTATACTTACTCTTCACTCAGTCTTTCACCATAGGTGATTATTTATTCATAGGAACATTTTATATATCTTGAACAGGGTCCTATCGTTTGTTGTATATTGCAAGCTACAGCTTTTTCTAGAGTGTTGTTTTTCTTGCTGGAGTTTTACATTTGTATATAGCCAAGTCTTTCTCTTTATGATGGAATTTGTAGCTTTCCAAAGAAGGCCAATTCCCTTGTAATACTACAACATATGTCTCCTAAATTTCCTTTTAATGTTATTATAGCTTAAAAAATATCTTTGTAACTCAGATAAGCTTTATTTTTACACAGAGTGTGAAAAAGGACTACAGCTTTATTTCCTTTTCTAAATGGATAGATATTTATAAATTCTCCCTCTATTGGCTCAAAAAATCTTTAACAAAGACTAAACTCCAATGTCCACTTGTGGTTTAGTCTGGGCTTTGCTTTTCAGATCTGTTTTAGTTTCTCTTGATGCAGTTTCTAGACTCTTCTTTTGGTTTTTATTTCTATCTTTGACTCACTGAGAAAAATAGTTTTCGATTTTAATTTTCATAGACTTTTTTCCTTTTAATTCTTTTATTTTCATTGCTTCATGGTACAAATAGGTAGTCATTATGTTTTCTGTTTTTTGATTATGGAGAATTATTTTGGTCTAATACTTGGAAGTTTTTTGTAGATTTTTGAAAATAATATGTATTTTTCATTTCTTAGATTAAACAAATATTCAGTTTTGTTATGATAAACTTCAAATCCTCTATACTCTATTATCTTAGGTAGTTCTAAAAAGATTATGTTAAATTCTCCTGGGATGATTTTGGATTTGCCAATTCTCCTTGAATATCTAATAGCTTTTGGCTTCTATTAAAGCAATGTGATTAATTCGCAATGTAACACATTCGCAATTAGTGTAGTGTTTTGGTGGATATTACATTCATAAAGCTGAATGCCTTTTTCTCAGTATTGGAAGGCAAATTCATAATTTTGAGATAACTGGAAATCAAAGCAGTGGGTGACTGAACTTGAATTGCTTTATCTGGACATTACTGAGACTCGAGTCCCTTCAGTAGCATATAACTCAGTGACAGAGTCTTTCTATTCATGAGAAGCAACAGCATGCTTCTCGGGAGAGTGCTGAATCAATACAGTCACTCAGTAGCCCTCTGACCCTCTCTTCCCCAGTGTTTCTATTTCCACATAATCCATTATTAATTTATATATTTAGTTTTAGACATTTAAGAGCATTCATTAGGAAACCATAAAGTTTCCTGGGTTTTTTGTGTTGGCAGTTTTTTTCCTTTTATGCTTTTACTCTCATGTATTGATTTTATAGGTCAGATGCCCTAGTTCTGAGTTCCTTTCACCATGCACTCTTTGTACTATCTTTAGAGGGAAATGTGATGATAGGAAAAGTAATGGTTATCTCATTGCTATGCAATTATTCTGCTAGGATTGAAGTCTTCAGTGACATGATCATTGTCTTCCACCACAGTGATGTCTATTTTGTAGCTACCAAGCCTGAGAATCTCCTCATAATTCCAAAATTCCATGATTCTAGGTAAAAGCAAGAGGCATGGAGTTCCCAGGACTCCAGCAGGCACTATGAACCCCTAAGCCACGTCCCAAGGCAGCATGGGATAGTCTGCTTGTCATGGATTTTCGTGAATTTTTGTTTTCTTTCCAAGAGACAATTAAAATTAAGGTTAACAAAATGAAATTCAGATGTGATTAGGCCTCTTATGCAAGTTACCTCACTTGTTATTGAGACTGTCGTCCCAGTTTTTTATTTAAAAACTGTAACTATTAGGTATTATAGTCAGTAAAGGACACAAAGGAAACTGAGGAAGAGTCTTTCAAGGAATTAATAAATCTCTTGGAGCAAACAGCCTTCCACAGGGTATTTCTACTAATTAGAAAAGAGTAGAATACAATGCTAATCTAAATGGCATTTACTGTAAACTTTCTGAAGTTCAGAGATATCTTATCTTTTTTATATAGATACACCTTAATTACCTCATACATAGTTTTTTTTTTTTCTTTTTCAGAAATGCCATCTCTTCTCATCTTTATACTTTAGAGCACATAGTTTAGGAGCTTAGGAGCAGTAACAGCTCTTACCTCCATAACGAAGTCTCAACCTCTCTGTGTGACAAAAAGGCAAGTCTACATTTATCAGGTACCAAATATTTGCCAAGTGCCTTTATATGTTGTGCTTTTCTCCATCACAACTTGCTGTGGAAGTATGAGGATCCTCATTTCACAGATAATAAACTGCAATCTGATTAAGTTTCATGCCTGAGATACTGAGGTAGGAAGCAGCAGGGCCAAGGTTTTATCCTAAGAGGGTTTCAAGTCTTTTGAGTCTTTCCCATATGTTTATGTGAGGCTGCACATTTGTTAAAGGCATTGTGGGGAATATTTACTTATTTAACCAATTTTCCTATATCAATGTTTAGAAAGGCATTCTATCTTTTCTGCAAATTATATGTCATCCTCCAGAACAATATGCCCTCATAGCTCTGATTTAGGTCATATCAGCAGCAGAAACGAGGGAGGACAACAAAAAAGATCCACAATATCACCAGCAGAGTTGCCAGATTTAGCAAATACAAGACATTCAATAAAATACTAGAGAGATACCTATGCCAAAATGTTACTCATTATTTATCTAAAATTTACATAAATATCTTGCTTTTTTTCTGGCAACCTGAGTCCTTAGTTCAAATACTGCAAATCTAAAATTTCATTATTCTTTTCAAAAATAGTGGAATTTCTTTGTTAGGTACCTAGTTTCTTTTTCTTTCCTGTAAGTCTCAAATAAAAAATATAGATGAGATAACTGATCAATAGCTGTTTTATCAAAAGAAAGAATTATGTTTGGATAACTGGGTAATCAACAAGCTCTTTGAGCATCTAAATTTCATCCCTGATTGTTTAATTCTATGACCGGTCACAAAATCCTTTAAGTGATTTCATGCAACAAAAAATGCACTATATCCTCGATAAAATGTTTACAATAAGAATATAAGGAGATGGGGAGATGGGAGGTATAGCATGTACCAAGCTTGAATACACATATGTATTAAAGTGGAAGCTTTTTTCTAAATTCATTTCGGTTGACATAACTTTCCTAATCTCCACATTAATATTTTATGCTGCAGAATCGTGTTGCTGATGGGAATGTATAAATGGTGGTTGGTTAATTAAGTGATCCAAAATTAATCTGGGAAACTTTCCAGATTGATCAACGGACATAAATACACCTGGGAATTTGAGACATAGTCATTGTCAAGACAGCGGTGATGGGGGGTATCAGAATTCTTGTGGTTTTCAAGCACTCAGAAAATAAATGAGTGTGGATAGTTGTACAATCACAGGAAGATAACCTTCTTACTTTTAAAGGATAAAAACTTCATAAAAACTTGAAAATAGTTTCTGAATATGATAGGGAACAGACTGCAGAGAACATAAAACATGACAGTAAAATAAAAAATTCCTCCTCTGGTCAACATCTACATATTGGGATCATTTCACGCATATGTCATCCCCAGAAGAGAAATTTTTATTACACTCAGGACATGCTGCTGCACACTGCTTCAGATATTTCTCTATTAGTTATTCCCCATGAAAGTGTAGGAATATAAAGCTAATAGACCACAAGGTGACCTGATCCAGCACCTTTCAGAGTACAGAATAATGGCAATTCAAACGATTATTTAATGGAAAGAAGTGAAAATGGGAGTAGGTGGAGGAGGGATGAACACCTATTTATAAGATTTTTGAAACTAATTGCTGAAAAGTTCCAACGTGAGAATTTATGTGACCTTCAAAATCAGCCATTCAAGTATTCCATTGACCTGATATTTTTCCTTAATGCTTCATTAAAATCTCTTTGATTACATAGTGAAAACAATGATTATGTAATCCTTTAAAAATAAATAGCAAGATCTTTTCTCCAGAGAGCAGTACTTCTCAGTTTTAGAGGGTAGATGATAGCACCGTGTCCTCTAGATGTAAAAGGGATCCTGGTGTGCTGTCTCTTTTTAGTCTGTGCAGACTCTGAAACATAATTCAGTCTTTTTTTTTTTATATTCCAGAGACACCTCCAATCCTGTAATATTATGATTATCGCAGGTGATAAAAGCTATGAGGAAGATAGGAAAATAAATTGATATTACTCATCAAAGAACAAAGAATCAGATACAACTGCCCATTAAGTATCTCAGAACAATGCAATAGTTTCTCTCTGGCTGCCTCATCTTCCACTCCACCTCCCTATCCACCACTCTTCACTTCTCCCCACATTTGCACTAATAGTGTTCTCACATTTCAGCTAATAATGTTCTCACCCTGCTCTGCCACATCCCACTCTGTAAAACAATAACCCTGTCCAAAGTGGGTGTCCTTTCCCTTGGAAAGCTGTCCTGCCACAATTATTACTTTCCAATTTGTTGACTTTGAGGGAAGCCATACCTTCACAATGAAGCAGCTCTGTGGAGGGCCTATGTAGAAAAGATCTAAGGTCTGCTGCCAACAGCCATCACCCACATTGGCAATCAGGTGAGTAAGCTATCTTGAGGCACTTTCCTCATCATAGACAAGCTTCAGATCACTGGAGTCTTTATTGACACTTAACTATAACTCATTTGAAACTCAGATCTAGAACCTCCCAGTGACGCTACTCTGGATTTCTGATTAACAAGGACTGTGAAATAAAGGTGATGATTATTGTTTTGAACCACTAAGTTTCAGGGTAATTTGCTATGTATCGGTGAAATAATAAGAAAAACAAACAAATATATTTTGGGCTCTACTGCAATTGCTCTTTGATGTCAGTTTGTCCTTTGACCCTAGTTTCTGATACACAGTTCCTAAAATGTTTCTAATTTCCTGATAGGAGCATCTTTGGTGTTATTAACACTGAGTGGGCTTGCTAGAGGGGGGCTGGTCATCACAAAGGCCAAGTCATGATTTGAAGCTTAGAACTGCCGCTCCACCTTTCTATTCTCCAGAGAGGAGAGAATAGCTGGAGCTGAGTTAATGTTCAGTATACCTAAGTGATGGAGCCTCCATAAAATCCCCTAAAATACAAGGTTTACAGAGCTCCTGGATTGGTGAACATTACACATGCTGGGAGGACAATGTACCTCAACTCTATAGGGACAAAAGATCCTGTGCTTGAGACCTTTCTCTCAGACATGGTCCTATGTTTCTCTTCATGTCATTATTTATTTTCATACTTTAAACTATTCTTTGTAATAAGCTAGCTATAGTAGGAAAGTTGTTTTTCCTGGTTCCGTAAATTGCTTTAGCAAATTATGGTACCAGGAGAATGGTTCATGATAGAAACCTCTAACCTGTAGCAGACAGAATTTGTGGAGGTAACTGAAACTCCTTGTTATTGGTGTCTGAAATTAGGGACAGTTTTTGAGACTTGGTCCTTAACCTGTGGGGACTAACTAAACAGTGTCAGAATTACTTGGAATAGGTAATACACACATCTGGTGCCAGAAATGTCATAGTAGAATAAGCACAGGAATGTTTTTCCTATTCAACAATATATTACTAACACATTTTTAACTAAAACACTGATTCTAATGCTTACTCAGTTTTGTGGTATGATTCAGGATTCATAATATCAAAGGATTTCTTTCTTTCTTATCAAATATAATCTTGACTCAAACTACCATGGAGAAACCCAAAGAACTATTACTCTGATTAGTTGTTTGAAGTATAGTCTATCCAATACTGGAGACAATAATGTATTGTAATTAACAGCAGGGACACTGGTGCCATGAAACCTACATACTTTAGTTTCCTGTCTCTGGAACCTTGGGCACATCATAAGTCTAAGGCCCTGTTTCCCCAAATGTAATGTATGCAAAGTAATCACAAGCACCTCACAGAGATTTGAAGGGATGAAGTATGATAATGCATGTTCTTGGTGACTTGTAGTGAATGTTCAATAAATGTCGGGTTTTTTTTTTTTTTTACAACTACAAAAAACTTATTTATTTTATAGACTTATTTCTCCTTTTTTATCTTTTGAACCACTGACCTTTTGGTGATATTATCTGTTAAATAACCTTCAGGGAACTAGATAAATCACTGCCCTGAGTTTCTTTATTTTTTTTTCAAATTTGTCATTTTATTTTTATTTTATTTTATTTTTTTATTTATCTATATTTCACATCATTTCAGTCCCTGGGGGTCACCCACCACCTCCCCCTCCCACCTGCTCCAGCTGGTCCCCATTCTCTTCTTGTGCAGTTTCATTTGGTTGACCATATAATAGTGAAACCATTTGGTTTCTGTCCCTTTCCATCTGGCTCGTTTCTGCTAGAATGATTTCTTCTAGGTACATCCAGGTTTCCATAAATTCATCAAATTTGTCGTTTTTAATTGCTGAGTAATATTCCATTGTGTATATGTACCACATTTTTTTCATCCAGTCATCTGTTTTGGAGCATTTAGGTTGCTTCCATGTCCTTGCAATTATAAATTGTGCTGCGGTAAACATCCGAGCACATGTGTCCCTTTGTACCCACATATAGATCTCTTTTGGGTGGATTCCCAAGAGAGCAATTGCTGGGTCAAATGGTAATTCCATTTTCATTAACTTGAGGGTCCTCCATACAGCTTTCCATAGTGGTTGGACTAGTTTACATTCCCACCAACAGTGTAGTAGTGTTCCTTTCTCTCCACATCCTCGCCAGCAATTCTTGTTGTCTGTTCTTTGGATGTGGGCCATTCTTACTGGTGTAAGG